>JAOEHT020134936.1:0-12243 GCA_025448195.2 Parazoanthus atlanticus
GACGGGGACGGGCGGGAAGAAAGAAGAAACCCCTCCCCCTCCCCCTTCCCTTCTTTTTTTCCTCTCCCCAGTTTCTCCTTTGCTTTCGAGTCCAAGATGGCGCCGGGACGACCGAGTCGCTTGTTTCTGACATTTCGTCCCCCTTTAAAAACCGCCAGCTTCGCAGGCTATATAAGAACAGTTAAAATAAACTCGCAAATACTCACTAGATCCTTATCAAAACAGATATTCGTATATGCGTAATTGACAAAATCCATAGGCTTTCTTGCTTCGCTTCTGGGCGTCGGTCGAAAGACCGCTGGTCTTACGCCCGACCGGAAGCAAACAAAGAATTCAAAGAACTTTGCGTGTGGCGGCTTTCAGTCAGTACCGGTGTATTTCCTGTTCATTATACTGTCAGTCATTATCTTGTCTCAACCTAATAGAGACTCGGAGAGTATATTGTTTTCGCGTGTGTTAACCCGATATATCCAACCTCTCCTGATTCGAAGAAGTCCAAAAGATATAGAGAATATATGTTTTACAACCACTGAACCGCGAATCTTTGCTCTCGCACCCAGAATGCGGCACTAGGTGACAGTGGGACCCATATCTAGTGATGTAGCACTATGCTCTAATATGGAGCTATTCCATATGTAACTTAGAATCAAAAGTAATTACAATTTGCCAGTTTTTGTTGTAGCAATAATTTGAGGTTCGATTTCAAGAATTTTATTCAAACAGGAGTAAGATCACCTTAGTAATTTACAAATTCAAGAGATAATTCAACTATCCTTCTGTAAAATCCCAGTTTAACGCATCCTGTTGCAAAAAGTTCCATCTAAACTCAAGTTTTAATTTTTCTTGTATTTAATGCTTTCACTCCCATAGTAACAGATGCGTTTGTAAATTCCCACCACCTACCTCCATACCTTTCCTATAAATAGGTTGGGGAGAATTTTGGACTTCATCTTAAAGAATTTAGAGTGGATGATCAGTTCCTCTATTCTTACAACCAATCAGCTTATTTATATTCATATTGTAAGGAGAAGATACATGTTGATAAACATGGTGGGAATGAAAGGGTTATGGCGGCCTCTGAACTTTTTAAAAAGCATATCCATAAGTCATGGCTGCTAATTGTTGATAGCTGCTGTTACAGCAACTTTCTTAACTTACCGTAAACCATGGTAAATAAGGTCCCCCCCCGAAAATAGGTCCCGAGCGTTTAGGACCAAGCTCTTAAACGTAAAACTCATTTAGTGCATGTATAAGCCATCCCCCCGAATATGAGCCTCGGGGCTTAGACATGATATTGCTCTATAAAAGATATTTTAGTAACGAGATAACATTATGAAATTCATTTATCGGAAGAAACTTTATACAGTGTGATTTCAGTGTCAGTGGGTGGAAAATATGTGCAATCAAGCTTTAAAAATTGTTTCACTCTTTTTAATTATAGGCCGAGGGTAGAGTACTTGAGTAACATTTCACAATTTCACTGGTTTGTTTTGAAACGCAAACTCCCCGAATATTAGCACCCCCCCCCCCCCCCCTCCGCCAATAGAAAAATTAAATTCTGAAATTTGACGAATTTAAATGAATGAAATTTGAACGAATATAAGCCCCGACGTTTATATACCACTGAGGTTTACGGTATCAACCTTTGCACTGCTATATCGCAATTATTGTTATAATGGCAGTTTAACATGGTGTCAAACATACAACACATTCAACGTTTCATTTGGCGACTCCACAAATCACGTGACGTCCCAAAAGATTCACACATTTCGCTTATACCTTCTCTAATTCCAAAGTTATGGGTGCAGTGCCAAATTACTCCACGTGTGACTACAAAGCTGTTTTTAAAATAGGCTGCCCAGGCTCAGTCATGCATTCAAAGGTCGATAGAAATTGTGGGCTGTCATAGATTGAACAGAAAAGGTACAAGGAGCTACAATGGTGTGCCTAATGTTTGAGAAAATCCAACAACTAACTGTACTTATCAAGATATAAAGTTTTCCATAGCAGCAACTTGCACATACTAGAAGTTTTTGACCACCCGCATTTCATTTCGGTCTTGTATGCACCACTGCACTGCACTTGGGCAATCTTTTTGATGTATATAGATGCAAAATTAGCAAATTAAAAGTAATAATAATAATAACAATAAACTTTATTAGGCACAGTATTCATACGTTAAACACTTATTTACAATGAAGCTGTGCATAAAATAGCAGACAAACAAACTTATTTAGACAAAAAAACAGACAAACATAGAAAGAAAAATTATAGACTAAGAGTTCTGACATTATAAAATTATTATAATTATACAATTATTACCATAAAACTAGAAAGTTCTACCCGTCCCTACTGGATAAATCAATTTATTTAAATTTCTGGCCCAACCCTTGACATTGACTAACTTGTTAAGATAAGAAATTGGTTGGAGCTGATCCATAATAGTCCAGTTTCGTATTTGTAGTTCCCGCTGATTACAATGACTAAAGACTCGTGCTCTCCGATAGTATTAGCCTCCACTTGATGATAATCATTCATAAATGACAATGTTGATTATGAGGTGTGTACTGTTGGAGGTTCGGAGCTTTAATCCTTCTCGCCGGTATTTATGTTTATGCAACACCAAGTCGAGGCTAACACTTTAAAACTTATTGTAATCAGTAGCAACCAGAAATACTAAACTGGACTATTGATTGTAATACTTTCTATAAAACGATCTTGAAGAGGTGTTTCTAAAACAGTTATATTTTGAAATATAGATATAACGTTTTAAAAAAATACTTATAAACAACAAACATTTTCCACCACTTCATGTGATCTTCATCCTAAGATAAACGGATGTCTGCTGACGTTATGTTTTTTAACAAGCCGTTTCAAACAATTTTAAGACATAAATCAAAGAACCTTGCCTCACACCTCCAAGCAAGGACTGGCAGACTCATTAATGCGAATATACAACAGCTGAAATACCCCTCTTAATGTCGAAGAATGAAAATCGCTAATTTAATTAGTATTCTTTGAGTTTCGGAGACATCCTACTGACTTAGTATAAAGGTATGTACGCTCTTGGGAAATCTGTCCTTATTACAATTTGCATCCGTTTAGCATTTGAAGCCATTTTGTTCATAACTGATAACTACATTCCATCACACTGTGGTGGTGCTAGCCAAGTACTCTTCCTTCTCCACGGTGGTATCAGTGTCAAACACACTTCAATACCTGAGGTGGCGCTGGTCAGACATGTTCTCTATTATCAAACACACTCCAATATCTGTGGTTGCGCTGGCCAAGCATGTTCTCTACTCTTCCTTCTCCCTGGTGGTATTGTCAAACAAATTGTGCCAAAAGGTGGAACTGGTCTCCTCATTCCAGTTTGGAAGATCCACAAACTCCTCAATCGACGGAAAACCAACCTCTCTAAACACGTAATCCACTTCCTTAAGCTGTTTGGGTGTGAAATCCACCATCTTTTTCTCTACCTTGTCTCGTCCCAGGAACGAATCTCTCTGCGAGTCTTTCTCTAGAGCCCCCAGCGCCTGGGAAACGTGTTTCTGGGGAATGTTAAGGTGGCTGAATAGTGCGGACACAGTCTCCCCAGGGCTCTTCAAAAGATCTTCATATCTCAGCGGATGGATTTCCAGGCCCTCATTTCGATACTCTAAGAAGGTGATACAATGCAATGCCCAGATAAGGGCAACGCATCCATCCATGGTCAAGGTTTCGTACCAACGAGTTCTTGGTATCGACTGATGTCCTCGTGTTTCAGGAACGGGCATGAAAGAAGCCAACCCTTTTTTGGGAAACAAAGGTTTAAAAAGTCCCAACACAGACATAATCGATAAAATGGTGTCTCTTGGGTGTCGATACATGAAAATATGTTTTGTAAACTTCGAGAAAGAGCTGATTTTTCTAATTTGTTGAACGCAGCTTCCACGTGTTTTAAGAACCATTAACTCTACTTTCTTGGACTTAAAATCCTTGCATTGTAAACTCATTATGCTCTTCAATATCAACTCGTCCTGTTCATTTGTAATCTTTCCACTCTTAAGCATCATGAACGCGAGAGTAAACGCGTCGGGTTCGGACAAAACAAGTGTATTTGGAATTGTTTCAAAAACCTGGACCGCGACAGTGGAACCGCATCGGCCTGTGCTTGACAGCAGAACCACCTACACCTTAGGCTCGCCAATCTCCTCAGCCAGGCGATGAAATGACGACATTGGCATGACAATCACGTGGGTAGCATGTTCAAACTGGGCTACGTACATAAATGGATGAACCTACAAAACATACAAGAGTGTTATCGTATTCTCTTCTCACGAGTGAAGCCAGAAGGAAGTCGCTATGAGCAAACAAAGTGTCTTGTCAAACCAAATCCGTCATCAAAACAACAAATACAACAATACCAAAAGCCGAGACTTTCTGCTCAAACAGCAAAACAAAAGAACGAGATTTAACTGAAAAGGTTTAAGCTATGTCGCATACGCTCCAGAATACTTCCTTCTTTCGGAACGAATTACTATTTCATAATGAAGCCTCATAAAAAATCAATATTCTCGAGGTTTTTGTATATTTTTAGGCAAATACGTAACAGCAAAATATATGTATAACCTATTCGGATAGCTCAAAATCCTTTTGAAACCTGAATGATGAACTACAACTGTCCTTCCAATTTTAAACCGTAATCGAAACATATATTAACTTGTCTTGTAATTGAAATATTCTATTCGATTTTACTCTTGTTATTTTATTCGTTCTAGTTTATTGCTTTAGCAATTTCTGAAAACAAGCCAATAAATCCTCACATTTACCTACTTACCATTTTACTCTAGCCTCTTCTCCACTTCCACACAACACTACTCAACTTTCCACTCCACTTTCCAATCCCACTCCCACTCCATTCGCTCCATTCTACTCTACTCTGCTCTGCTCTACTCTACTCTACTCTACTCTGCTCTGCTCTGCTCTACTCTACTCTACCTTACCTTACCCTACCCTATACCCTACCCTACTCTACTCTACCTTACCCTACCCTACTCTGTTTCCTTCTCTTTTCCCCTTTGATCTCTACTCAACCGCACGCTATGTCCTTTCTCTCTCCCTCTCTCCGCACTGCACTTCACCCTAGTCTTCCACTGCCCCCCTATCCATTTTACCTACTCCTTTTCACTCGCACCATTGCACTGTACTCCATTTATGATTAATTGTCAAATATGAACCATATTACCTCGTCATGTAATTGTACTTTATATTCGATTTAATTCTTTCAATTTCATTCGTTCATGCTTTTAGCTTTTACAGTTTCCGAACAGAACATGCCAATAAATCTTATAATCTGTTTACTTTACACCACTCTACTCCCACTCGACTCTTCTCCACGCTACTTCACTCCATTCCACCGACTTCTCCACTCCTCGTCTGTACTCTATACTGACTCCACTCCAACTCTAATCCCCTTTCCAATTACATTTTTGTCGTGTACTGTGCTTCTTCAAACTGAGTTCCTTCTCTATTTACCTCAGAGCTGTATATATCAACATCTCGCGGAACAACTGCAAAAAAAGCGGAATCATCTGTTATCCCCATGAGGCTGATGAAATCTTGCATGACGTTCCTGGGACGTACATACTCCGAGTGGGTCAGCAAAAAGTTGTTTACAAGTGTAGCAGGTTCTGGTGGTGCTTTCTTTGCTCTAAGAGCAATCTTGAGGACGTGTGCCGAGTATTGATATTTCTTCGCTTTTGACCGTTCCTCTCGCCACCCCAATGACAGGGAATAGCCAACAAGTGAATCGATCAGTCGATCAACCAAACAATACATACATTGTAAAACTTTCAAGATAGCATATGACAACATCTCAGTGGCCAATGTCTTCTTCACCGCTTGCCCACGATCTGATTTATCCTGTTTTTGCCTTGCAATCTGTGAGGCAAAGAAAACATTAAGGGGTTAAGTTCTTGGATACATCATCTTCATGCATACTGCAAAGCATCAGTTGCTGAGTCTAAGATATTCATTCAAAGATGAAATTTCACGCGGACAGAAAATTCACGGCAATACTAAATCCACATGAATTACACTGGTGCAGCGAGGGTGCAATGCGTGAATGAACTCGACAAGAATTTAACGCTGTAGAAGTGTTTAATCAATATAATCAGTATATGATAGATTGTACAGACTTCAATGTCTTAAACTGAGTTCAACTGAGCTGACAATTGACAAATATGCCACGTGCGTCGATGGAAATTACGATGTTGATCGAAATGATGTCGAATATCGGTTGTCGTATGTCGACCAATTCAAGTCCGCCTCTGCGCTCTGCATTAATACCATCAGAGTGCCATACCATCTTAAGCGACTGTAACTTCTGACCCCACCCTAGACATTAGCTTCGCTAAATTAGGGGAACTTTATTTAAGTATTTAAGTTTCAAACTGAAATACGATAAATGAAAGTAGGAATATATCTAAGCATACAATATAAATTCGCACAATACTGTGTCGTGAATCAATGTGACACTATCAAACATCATGTAAAACACGCTAGATAACTGCTAGTAAAACACTTTAAACTTATGGAAAATTCAAACTTAGCTAAACTTGGGATAGCTTCAATCACATAACAAGCTCTACAACTGATAACGGTAAATATCTTTCGCTAGAAACATTAACTATAATCACGCTTGTAAATACAATAAGAATTCTCAGTAAATATAATAATAAAGCTCTTATTGGACTGAGAAAATGAAAGACACAAGTATAAATGAATTGTACCAAAATTAACCTAGAAGATAAGAAATGAAAACTTTACACACTTTCGGTTGCACATGCACCGAGTTGGTAGACTTGACTTGTATAGGTAGACGTTTGAATTTCATTGTAGATAGAAAATTGCCAAATGCCCCCAACTTGCCAACACAATAGCATGCAGTCCACACTAAAACTGACATAATGGGTAAAAAACTGACTAGTTATAGTAAAGAAAATGTGCTTAATTGCAAATAGCGGTATTTACGTAATTCCTGAACGGACATAACAGAATAGAGCTGTGCAACCACAAAGCTACAATTATGATAGGGTATTTGAAAGGAACAATTCTGCATGATTGCTAAGTTTGCTAAATTCTAATAACAACAAAATTACAATAAAATTAGTAGTATTGAAGACAGTTTCGCGTTTCAAACCCAACAAAAGATTTGTTGTTCTGTTCTTATTTATCAGTTTGATCGAAAGAAACCCAGGGCGTCAAGGATGGGGAATTGAGATTAAGGCCCTGTCCACACATTTGGATGCGTTTAGGCCTCCCGACCACACTAATACGCTGAGTGTTTTCATCGAAAACGCATCGATTTGAAAACGCTCAGGAAAGTGGATCCAAACGAAAACGTATGCATATCATATTAGTGTGGACGGTCGAAAACGCATCAAAATGAAAACGCTGACGTCATATGTATCAAGTAGAAGGCTTTTCCTTTGTTTTATTTGCCTTAAAATGAACTAGCCATTTTTCAAACGACGAAGCGAGAAGTTGTTTATGAGTTTGAACTCGCGCCGGGGGGAAAGACCGAAATATCGCAGGCGTGTGTGCTTGGAGCATGCGCATTATGTTTACGTCACAACATGTATTTCAATCGTTTTCGAACGTTTTAGTGTGGACAGTCGAAAACGCATCAAAATGGTAGTGTGGACGTGAATCGATTGATGCGTTTTCGATGACACCGTAAACGTATCATTTTGAAAACGCATTAGTGTGGAAAGGGCCTAAGTTTCTTAATTTTTCGTTTAAAACCGCAGATTCGAGTTTGGTTTTCTAAACCTGCGAGCGCAACCTGTGAGTCTTTGTTTCAAACTGAACAGACAAGTACATACATAATAAATTGTACACGTTTGTACTGTCAACCGGAGCCGAACTCTTAAGTTGTAAAATATTTTTCCTCCAAGCTTCTCGAAGGAACGGGGTCTTTACACGTGAGTTGGCTGTAGTACTTGACAAAAATGCAATTTTTAATTTGGTACTGTAAAGACTTGCTGTGACTTTTCAACACTTTTGTATAAAAAAATCAGTATCTTTTATCATATCCAAACTTTCCGCTCACAGCTCGTTAACTTGGTAATAGTCCCGAGTTCGAACTCGATACCGAATTTGAATTATACGAGTCAGGAATAATGTACCCACTAGGAATCACCGCGCCTCTCACATTTTAGCTGAGACCTGACAACAAGTGATTTACCGTGAATATGACTTAAGAAGAAAGGATGTTACAAATCATCTTCAAATATGACATATTTTCTTTCGGTTTGGAATTTTAAATATTATCATGGACCAAAGTTCTGGAGTCTTCAGTTAAAAATATGGTCATGATGGCTTAGTGGTGGCAAGCCCTGAGGTTGGGGATACTCGTTGTATTTTGTAGGGGTTAAAATAAGCAATCTGGGATTTATGGGGAGTCGCTGAGGTAAAGGATGGCGTTATCGCTTAAATAGGTTGCGTTCCTCAAACCCTCTGCCCCTGGTTAACGAAGTTAAACAGTTTCCTGTCATTTGAAAAGAAACTGGATCATCGTATGTACCATGTGGAACTTTTTGCTTTCACTGAGCTGTAATATTTCTACCGATAATCGAACATCCAAGCCTTTCCCAGTAAGAAATATCACGCAACCTTGAGATTATACTGAAAAGCGATGCCGATGGCGGCATCTCAAACTTAACTCATTTCGCTCTCTTCACACTGTTTAAGCAGGTTATAGCCCTGATGTCACTAAACACCCATCACTGAGAGTAACCTGTGGCGGTACTAGAGCAAAATATCTAAACGACTATAAAATATTAGGTGTCTCGTCTGCTCTCTTATTTATAGTCAGTCTCCGAATTCATGATCTTCGGGCTCCAAATCCTGATCGAAGCTTCAGAAATAAATTGTAGGCACCATTCTATATCTAACCATTTCGTCTGGCATGTATATTGAACCAATGAACTTGCAAAACCGATAAACTTGTGAGTTTTAAATTTGGTTCGTTTTCCTAATTGTTGTGCATCCTTCATAAATCTACGAAATAAACAAGCCGAAACACTCTGCCCGTTGTTCTTTTTCTTCAAAATTGCCTTTCACCGTTTGCAAAACTGATATCAGTGTGGAGAAGGGTATTGCGTCAACCGTGAATCTGACTAATATGGATCAGCTGGTCGACACGTATTTTGCAATTCGTGGCTATGATAGGTGACTTTGCTTCATTTAAGGGGTTTACTTTGGTATTTGTACTTATTTCTACTTGAAAAAGTGAACTGAAAAAAGTCAACTGAAAAATGTTTTTTGTTTAATTTTACTGACTACACTTTCAGTGAAAGAAATCCGAAAAGTTGTATTTAGCAGTGATAAAACGAGATGTACGTGGGTTAAAGCCGATAAGAGTTTTCTCCCAGCGGACCAGGTCAGTTCTCCAGTTCAGTAGTAGTAGGTTGACTTCTTGGCAAGTTCGTGTTCTTGAATCCAAGTTGCCGTAAAATATTACAAACTTGGCACTAGTTCTGATGGACAATATTTTTGAAATTTGGCGAGTCCGATATGGTGCATGGCGGGAAAACGTGTACACACATGGATAGCTGTATTTGCGTGTGTAAGAAAGGTGATTTGAGATTGGATCTATAGTGTCTCGTCTGCTCTCTTACCTCTTAATTATTCGAAATCATCTTCGTCGAGCTCCGAATCCTGATCACCCAAGTTCAGAATTTGTAGGCATGACTTTGTTTCAAAAACTTTCTTCTGGTTACAGGTATACATATATTGAACCAAATCAGTTAAATTTGCAAATCCGCTAAGCCAACTGATCAATTTTAAGTTCCCTTTCCAAATTGCTGTGCACCCTTCATAAATCTACGAAATGAACTAGCCAAAACACGCTGCCCGTTGTTTTTTCTTTTCAAAATCGGTGGCGAAGGGTATTGCGTCATCCCTGAGTAATCTAGTGTCGACATGTGATTCGCAATTCGTGGCTGTGGTGCGTGACTTTGCTTAATTTGAGGGGCAAGTAAGTTGAAAAAGAGTTTATTTTTTCACTGGCGAAATGTGTAGTTGAATTGAAAGAAAGAACAGTTGTAATTAGTTGTGGTAAAACGTTACGAATAGAGATTAAAACGCGCGATAATTTTTCTGCCCCCGGGCCTGTTTTGATCGACACAGTTGCTTAACAGCAAGCATCGCTTGAATCATTGCATTCACAACACACAAGTTCCCAAGGCTAGGGGTTAATTTAGCCATTTGGATACATCGTTAGTTTAAAGTATACTGGCCTTTACAAACCTAAATCAAAGCGAAGAGTAAAAGCAAGCCAACAAAACCGCCTGCACCAAGTTGCCAGTCGTGACAGATCAAACTCAACACTCTGTCGCTCAAACAAACAATCTCAAAGCCACAAAGCAATCCCAGCTGAAGAGTTTCCAGTAGTGAAACGAAACCGGTCCTGGTATTTAGTGAATCAAACAGCTCTCCAAACCATGGCAACAACACCTCAATCACCAGAGATGTTCGAAAATGCCGAGAACCCAACCAAACAACGCTCAAACTTCAGCGTCGTGGCGGAGCCAGCAGACACTGATAATGACCAAAGTGTGGGAAACTGCACTTACTTACAGCAAAGCAACCAGCATGATAATGATAGCGGTGATGAGAGCAGCAGCCCTCCGTCCGCACAGCCCCAACAACAAAGACGCAAACGAGAGAACCAACAGCATCTAGCCAAACCAACCGCCAAGCGTCCAAGAACAAACAGCCAAAAACCACATGATGACAATAATGCGGAGGAGCAAATTAGACGAAGTCTAGCGTCAATCAGCAAACTTAAATCGAACATCGAGCAAAAAACGTGCCCGAAGAACTTACGCTATTCAGCACGGGCCACAATCAGAGCTGATGAACAATTCCGCAACGAAGTCATGATGATTAAGCGTAATGCTGAACAACAATTTTTATCATCGCTAGTCAAATTCCATCATAGGAACATAGAACGCCTTCAGAGACTCAAACCAAGGAAGGCTCAAACTGCTGTAAATAAACCAACCAACCCCAACCAAGCACTCGGCATCAGAAACAAATGTAAAAACCAAAGATGTAAATAGTCAGTCGCTCGAGTCGTTCAAAAGTGAGATACTACAAATATTGTCAACATTCAAACAGGAGGTTTTAAATAAAAAATCTGAACAGTATCACTGTCTGATTCCTGTCTCCTCAAATGCCGCAATACAATATGCAAACCCAAACAACCCAATCCAAAGCAAACCAAATTCCACTTCCAAAACGCGCAGAAATAGAAGAAACAACAATAAAAAACACAGACAAACAAATAAAAGAAAACAAAATGAAGTGTTTATAAAAAACATGTCATCAGAAAAGCTAACGAATGAAGAAATTAGTCTTCTGGCAAAAGGGCTCAAATTTGTCCCAACACCAAAACAAAACGAAGAAAAACTGAGACGCGAACTAATGGAAGATTTCAATCGTTTCGAAAGAACGATGCGTCTACAATACATTTATGCGGACAAAAACGATAAACCTAAACACCCCTTTCATGTCAAATCAACATGGAAACCACCCAGAACACAATCAGTTGCCCTTGAAAGCTTTTTAGATGAAGTCAAACTCAAAATCTCGGAGGCCACCATTAATAAACCAAGAGACAATCTAAATAAAGGAGAACGTAAAGCTTTAAAAACTCTGAAAAACAACAAAAACATTATCCTGAAAAAAGCCGACAAAGGCACAACCACTGTCATAATGGACAGAAACCGAAAAATTCAGGAAGGCCAAACACAACTCAATGACAGAAAATATTACCTACCATTAGACCAACCTATGGTCACTGAAACAGCAAACAAAGTCAAAGCTTTGATTCAAGAGCTTTACGTTAACAAATTTATTGATGAAAAGACAATGGAATGGCTCAAACAAACACCAGAACCGCCGCGTATCCCGGAGTTCTACACTCTAACAAAAATTCACAAACCAAAACCAGTCGGCCGCCCAATCGTCTCCGGATGTGAGGGACCGACAGAGCTAATATCGGCATTTTTGGACAAACTCCTACAGCCAATCGCTAAATCAAAGAAATCGTACATCAAAGACACTACCGACTTCATCAACTATATAGAACGAAGAAAATACAGTCAAAACGTACTGCTTGTAACAATGGATGTCACGAGTTTATACACCAATATCCCTCAAGCAGAAGGAATACAAGTCGTATGCGAGGCA
>JAOEHT020135027.1:0-12241 GCA_025448195.2 Parazoanthus atlanticus
AGATTCGCAGTTGTGAGATAGGTACTAGCACTTAACCGCTGGAAAGTGCTATCTAGTCTTCGAACAACCAGAATCAGAATGTTTCATTAATTAATTAAATGCAATTCCTCTTTTTCTCTCTCAGGTTTCCTGGCAGACAAATTTGGTTCATACGCGCCGGCCTTTCACGTGGCAGGAGCAATAGAAATCATGGCTTCACTCATCACATTTCTCCTTCTCTGTTGCAAGGAGCCTGGCTCCGAAGTTGAACTGGAGGATAAGTCGTCCAGTGAAGAAATACAGGTTGTGACACTGGAAGATAAGTCGTCCATTGCCGAAGTACAGGTTGTTACACTGGAAGATAAGTCGTCCATTGACGAAGTACAGGTTGTGACACTGAAAGATAGGTCGTCCAGTGAAGAAATACAGGTTGTGACAGGTTGTGACAAGTTGTGACACTAGAAGATAAGTTGTCCAGTGAAGAAGAACAAGTTGTGACTTAAAAACTTTATGAGATGCTCAAGTTGGATGCTTTCATACTTGTCTCGGGTTCTCTCACACGAAAAAAGAATCCACATGGACGTTATCGTTAAGTTTCTCCTCAACTGGAAGATAAGTCGCCAAGTGAAGAAGAACAGGTCGTGACTAAAAACCTTGTAGTTGTATGAGACGTTTTCTTATCTGCGAGCTCTGAGGAGCATCGTGTAAAAACACCATTGACCAGTTCGTGAAAAAAATATACTATTATACAAAAGCAGCCATGTGTCGTCCAACACTAGGCTAGCTTTTTTTCTCAATTTTTGCTTCACTGGGAAAGATCGGCAACACTCATCATTTTGTGTAATATTATGATAATAAAGATCTTGCCGTTAGCTAGGAAAACAAAAGTCCAGCATTTAGTAATTGCTATTAATATAGAAGGTAAATTTGCGGTGGAATCTCTTTGTATAATAATATTTATTGATTCTTTTACAGATCAGTGTTCATATTTGGTACAGTTAACCTGTCGGTATATTAGAAAGGGGAAAAAGAAACTAATATATGTTACAAACGATATTAAAGATGCATTTTATTAAACAAGATTCTCGTTGACGGATATAATCATTCACAAACTGAAGGCATTTTGAAGCGCTTTTCATGGCAGAATCATGACTCATCTAAAGAAAATATAAAAAAATAATGGTGTGTTCACAGAATTTGCTTGAGTGGAATCGGAAGTACGCCTCACGTCCTTGTAGGGCCGATAATCCTGATTTCAAGGCTGCCGGCGTGCGGCACGGACCAGCGACTAACCGGGTGTTTTACTCTAAGCGGCACGGCGCGTTTACATAGGTGCTCTGGTTATGGTAAGCGAGTCCGCGTGACTTGGCGTTTTTAACAGAGTCAAAACACAAGCAGTGAACAGAGCTGCAAAATATAAAGTACGCGCGTACGGGCTGCAGCTTTCCCTGATCAAGGCTCTTTCCGGAGCCGGAAACTCCCCCTGTGATCCACTAACTAAAAGTGCATATACTGGATTCGATTCAGGCCGGGAAATTATACGCGTGTTAAATGATGGGCCATCTATTCATGTCAGAGCTCTTTTCTTTCACTTCTCGTCTTTTCTCAATGATTACACGAGCAACGTTTCATGATAAAGCGTGTTGAAGAGTGATTGAGCCCGACTCAACCTATTCAACTTTTCAAGTTGAGTCCCAATTCTTTCTTCATGACACACTGGTGTAAGCGTGCCGTGAGCAGAAACGGGGAGGAGGTACCAACCTATATATTTGGGTGGGGATGTGCCGCCCAAGTCTTCAAATCCTGACCCTGTTTCAGACCCGAAAAAGCAATTTTCTATACTAAATGCAGAAATCGATACCTTATTTTAGACCAGACGAAATACGCATAACTGTAAACGGGCCAACAAAAACACCGTGGTTGCAACATAGCCCGTATTTTGCTTATCTTTTATTCTGAAATCTGCGAAGTGACGATCCACGACAGAAATCTCGGAGCAAATAAAGAAAAATATTTATGGTCCACAGATTCTTTGCGGAAAACCATCCCCTTTTCCAGACTTCCTAAGCAAAATGTATACCCTTTTCAATATTCCAGACCGCCCATATTGGCCCGAAGCCACACCCTTAAAGGCGGCATCTATCCGTTTAGTAAACTGAGGGGAGCACCCCTCCCCCATCCCCCCCCGAGCAGAATAGGCCATATAAAAGTATTCTCTGATACTCATCAGCGCCTGCATCTCAAAATAGCTGCCGCACTAAACCGCTTAGTATTTTTTAAATGTAAAAAAAAGTCTATTTCATATTACTGCGCTATCGCTATGAGAGCCGAGCCAAATGACAGCCGACTGCCGATATCGGGTGCTGATTGATCGTTTTCTGCCGCCACTGGCATGTATCGAGGACACTGACTTGCCGGTTTGGCTGCTTGCTGATAGGCTACGAGAAATCGCAAAGCCGGCGCGCGGAAACTGGGGGAGAAAAAACAAGAGAAGAGACTGACAGACAGACAGACAGACAGACAGACTGACAGGTAGATAATGCTCTCCATCTTCGGAGACCAGGGGCGGCTAGTTTGGTGGGATAAAAGTTCAGGGCGAGGGAACGCCGAGCGAAGCGAGGCCAAGAGCGGTAAGGTGGAAGGCAGATCATTTCTTGACTTTTTTACTCGCCCTGAATATTCTCCTTCCCGACGGACCGCCCATGAGTGCTCTCCAGCGGATACACTTTTCTTCCGTGCATAAAATGGTCTCAGTGGTTAACACTTATCCAAATAGGTACCCTGCGTGATAATTACCAATTATTGGACGAGGTTGAGTAAAATACCGTGATTTGTCAGTGGCGTGCAATCGATTATTTGCCGATGCCGAAGGAAGAGGCAAATAATTTATTTGCGAGACACTGACAAAATCACGATATTTTGTTCAATAATTGTTTTATCATTCACCTTTTTGTTTTATTGGTTTTTCTTCAATTAAATTTGCAAGGTCTTCTTCGGAAAACTCTGGAAAGCGAGCTTCCACCATCGCCACGTTCAAATGTTACGCACGTTGACGGATAGATTCATGGACTGCGCATGAGCGCAACAATATTTGTAGCAAATACACAGTGCGAAATAATGCGCATGAGCAAACCATTATTTACAGGCAGTTATTTGCAGGTGACGCAATAGTCACTCAACCAATCAAAAGAAGAACTTTTTTTAACTGAATGATAAAAGTATTTAACCCGAGAAGAAAAGTCTCAAGTTAATCTCGAAATATGTCTTCTATCGGCGGAATGGGAGACGAAACTTCTCGAATGTACCGGCATTTACGGCTCTTTTCATCCTGATAACGCCACGATTGATCAGATAACACGTTTAAATTGGGACAGGTTTGGAGGTTTACCACTCCGCGCGTTTTTTCCCGTTGAGCAACAGGATTGAATTCTGACTGGTTTCTGGCAAAACTCCTCTCAAGTGCAACGCTTGTGTTTGTCTTCTTGATTCGCAGGCTCGGCGAGGGCGATAAGGGGTTGGGTTTTTCTAAAAATCTTTTCATTTTCTCCTTGAGTTGATCTGATTCGGATCTTCTTCGGGTCAACAGCCTGGAAACTTGTTCAACAGACGCAACTTTGGTGTTTCCTGGTTCTAGATTTGTATGTTTAAACGGTCGCACCTCGGCGGGTATCGAAGTTAAGTCAAAACCCTCTTTCTTGCCTGCAAAACTGCTGTAAACTTCACCTTCATTTTCGATAACTTGTTGCGAAAAGTGTACTTTAGTTTGAACTTCATCAACATAATTGAAGTGCCCGCTGGTTTTGGAATTTTTATCGGCCCTTAATACATTGTGGGACTTGTGATGATTTGTTGTATCGCAGATGTTGTCACTTTCAAGTCCTGTCATTGTCAGGTTATGTTGTTCGCAAAATGTTTCCAAATCTGGTTTTGTTAATCGGACCTCACTAGGCGATGAAATAACACCTGTTTTGTGTCCGCATTCCAAATCCGAAAGCGTTTTTCGTGTTCTACTTTTTGGCGACTGTCGACATTGATCAGTTTTGTAATGTAACAGCAAAGATTCGGGGACATTTTGTCCATGAGAAACCCGAAGAAAGTGTTGGGGCTTTTCAAACGCAAAATGATATTGGCGCGAAGGATAACTTTTGCGTCTACCGTGACAAATATCTGTCCCAAGCGGGGTCCTCAGAGGATTATCAAGAGGTTTCAGCAAAGGCAACTGAGGGTTTTTAAACTGGAATTTCGAGCCTTGTTTCTTGATATTCATTTCATAAGCTTCCTGTTTCAATCTCTGGAGTTTTTTCTCTTGTTCTTTTTGTAAGCTAACAGCGTGCGACCGAAGAACCGTGATTTCGTCGGAATTTTCCACGTTATCAGAGTTCCTTTGAGTCGTGTGGCGTTGTCTCGGCGTAATAGGAAGACTGTTGCGTCTAGGACTAAAGCTGTTCTGTCTTCTTTTTTTCTTGAAGAGATCACACTCGCTGTTGTTTGACTCATCAAAGTTATTCGTTGTCTTAAGCGCTGTGCTCGGTGTTAAGGTGGCATGGCAAATTTCATGAATCTGAGGCAAGCTAACAACCCTGATTTTCTCGACATTACGGCATTTTAATCCGCTAATTTCCTTCTCGCGTTTTTCAGACTTATTCTCGTCCTCATGCTCTTCAATAAGGGCTTCATTTTTAATGTAGCTCCAGCTTTTTGACCTTTCTACAGCGAGTTTATTTTTGGAGCATTCTTGTGCTGAACACGACTGTTGCCGCTTGTCCAAACAAGTTGTTGAAATCGATACTGGCTTTTTATGACCTTCTCTCGGCGCAGTCTTTATATTCAAATTTGCTTCTTTTTCACTGTTGCTGTGATGACAGGCAAATTTGTGTTTCGCCAGATTCTGTACTGAGTCATTGTCTTCAGTGTTAGTGTTACGCTTCCCGTTAAACGTCGAAGCATTTCTATCGAGACTTGTCGCTTTGATAGAGTCCAACGCTGTTGATGCAGTACTTAAAGTCTCTGCCGTAGAAACCTCAACTCGTTTATCCTCTTCATCGCTGTCTTGTTTCTCTATTCCCACGTCATCATCGGTTTCGAAATCCTCATCCTCTTCGTTTATAATCGCATTATGGCAAAAATGACGAAAAAGCGAAAAGCTTTCCTTCTCTTCAAGATAAGCTTTTGAGAAGAGTTCGTTTGACATCCTCATAAACAGAAAACCTAAAGCTGAGTCGGAGCCGACACTGTTGTAGTTGACGTCAAACCAAACTGGCAAAACACAGGTCCTCTCGAAGTATTCAGTTTTCTTTATCCTTAGGCCATTCTTCGCGAAATGCTGTACAAGAAAGAATTCGACAAGTATATAACATATGTGGCAGCTTGTTGACATAGAAACGTACTTATTTTTTTATATATTGCACACTGACCAATATTGTCATCTTTGACATCCGTTAAGTTGATTAGTCCCACTTGAATTGCAATCTTTTTTGACTTCTAGTAACGCAAGGACGATATAAACTTCACAATATTTTCTACGTTTCTTGTTTTCTTCACATAAAAGGGTTCAAGTCTCATATTTTGTTTATTTCATCTACGTTTTTTAAAATTATAGTTCATGTAAATACTCATTAGTTGAGTAACAGTAATTTGGCGAATTCCTTGTTCACAGCAATGCTTTTTTTAATCTCTCTTGACGTGCACTTTTTTCACGTTTAAACAAGATTTGGGTTTTATCATTTTAAGTTCTACATATCTCTCGACAAACAATACATCTATATTCCTGCGTATTAAACGATTCACAGCCTTGTCTGTAAGATATTGTACAGTATTGCTGCCTGTTGCATGCAGCCTTTTGACGTTACTCCGTAAAATTATATCAATATGGTTTAATTATAAACATGGAATGAATTGTTTGCTGTCATCCAGGAAGATTTAAATTTTGTATTTTTGTAGCGGTTGATCTTTTCTTTCAAGGGTATATGGGACACAACGCATTTCTCATTAGTTCCTCAACTGGGGGAAGAATGAACTAATTTCCAATGCAAAGATTTAAAAATAAAAATTGGTAAATTAATAATTTCACTGCGACATTACAAGTTGTTTAATAAAAGAAACACCATTTTTTGTAGATAATAATAAGCTCACTCGATCATCGTTTTCACTTCATTTCGTTTATACGACAATCAGTGCACTTTAGATACGATATCGCTCGACAAAATATCTTTGGCTGCTTTCAGAGAGCCAGAATATAGAGCTTGTTTTGCCTTTACAATGAATATTAAAGAAACATCAAAAGGCTAAAATTTTGATTCTCAGATGTACCCAATATAAAATAAGAACCTAATTAGTCTGTATCCTTTCTCTTGCCTATATCTCAGTGAATTAGGTTCTTATGCATAGGATCGTAGATACAAGCATGCGTATTGAGGAAGGCATGAAGTATCAGAAGCTATTTTAGTATTTACTTAATTTTAGAGCATGCAACGACTTATTGTCTTCTGTATCAGACCCATACAGACACTTTAGATTTTACGTTGTGAATTGTTGTACCACTAGAAGTTGCTACGACTGCATGTTAGTAAGTTATTTTTCTAAAGAATCACTGCAGAGAACCAAGGAGTGATAAACGCATATTGTTGTTTTTCTTTCGTTTTCTTTTTTATTATTCTATTTTGTATCTGGCTTTCTTGTAAGATGAAAAATAAGAGATAAATAAAAGGAAAAAAGAAAGAAAAAATAACGACCGAAGAGGAGTTTAGAAAACGCTTCACAGTACCCTAACATCGATATCATAAGTTTCCTTTGGCCCGGTTCAGACGATCGCATTTCTGCCGCGTCGTATTCAATTCAACTTAATTCGGCAGAAACACGACACCATATCGACTGTCGGAATTTGCCGTACTTGTGCCGCCATCATTCGAGTATCGGTAGTATAGTGAAGTTGATGAGTTCAGTATTGCCAAAAAATATATTGTCTCACATTAAAATGTAAAACATAATGTTGCAATGAATTCAACACGGCAGAAAATGCGACCGTATGAATCAGTGCCACACTTCTGCCGTACTTTGCGGCAAAGTTTGCCGTAAGTTCGACACAATTCCGACTTGCCGAATTTAATTGCTTCAAACGTCGAATTTTTGCCGCATTTCTTCCTTGTCGAATTCAATTCCGATGGTTTAAAACGATCCTAAGATACCGCCATCCGTGTAAGAATCCACTGTACTGTACATGCGTGATGTTGATGACGTGATTGCGCGCTCGACGACTCGGTTGAAGATGAAAATGTCGTACAAATGGAAGCGCTATTCCGTTCCAACCGGTAGGAACGGGAAAAGCGGAACACCTCCAAAGATGATCTGTTCGTCCCGGAAAACTTCCACTTGAATGGCTCGTTCCATTTGTCGTTCCAACCGTCGAACCGGATATGGCTAAATGGATAGCGCCCCTGAACTGACAGAACTACATGTTCTAGTACTTGTAGAAGACAGTTGGGAGTTGGGGCGACTATTTTAGTTCGAGGGGAGGTGGAGAATGAGTTGCGTGCAATTTTTTTTGTCGATCAACCTCTGGTTGTAAATTTCTTCTTTCATGTTTTACTATACATTTTCTTTAAAGTTTCGAAGCGTCCCGCGAAACATATTTTTCAACTCAGGGGTTTAAAAACAAGGCGTCGCGCGTCACAAGCGATGTTTACTAGTCTCATTTCCGACGCCTATTTCCACCACAGTTTTACTCAGTCTACGTGAGAATATCTAGTCCCCCGATAAACCTCAAACTCTTATTCTGCTTGTTCCAACTCCCACTGGTACATCTTTTTGAAATCCCTGCAACTGGGTCGATCGTGTAAACTTCTATTTCGCAAATTCTTTCACTCCCCTCCCCTCCCCCCCGACATCAAATGGTTCGTCCCTTGGTTGAATTGACAACATGTTTGCGACGGCTCAGTTCAAATGTGTCATCAGTGTGGGTAACATCAACTGTCATTTCCATCTTCCTTGAGTTTCTTGGCTTCCGGCTCATGGGAGCTGTCACTTTCACTCGGTGGGTTGACGGCGAAGTACGCCTTCAGAGATTCAAGAGACTTTCCGCGGTGAGAAATAGAGTTCTTCACTTCAGCCGGCATCTCTGCGTACCTTAGACAAAAATATTAACCAGATCAGGCATCAACTAGAATAACAACATCAGCAACAACAACAACACCAAAAGCGTGACCAAAGCTATTGTAATCAAGATTCTAGTTGAATCGAAAGCTCAAAAGAAAACAAAAATTTTACTTTGTACTGTGTAACAAAAGTATAAACTGTTGACTGACTAACACCAATATTATCAACATTAATGGCGAAAACAACATCAAATCATTTAATGATTTCAAATATTGCTAACGCGCTGATGTTGTTTTCGCCATTAATGTTGATAATATTGGTGTTGTTGTTGTTGCTAGCTACATCATTAACAACGATAATATCAAGAAAATAACACCAACAACATCGTCAGTAGCAATCAGCATCAACGTAAACATTATTATTAGGGAATCATGGTCATTATTTATTGCTGGGGTTGGGGCTGATGAGAAATTGGTGGGGTTGTACAAATATTTTGCCATTTTTACACGTAGGTGGGTTTTTAATACTGAAAAAAACCCTCAAAACGAGGTTGGGTCAAAGATTTTTCAGAGGGAAAAATATTTTCACTTTAGTCCCAACCCTGGCCATAACTATAATGACCAGTCCCCCTTAGCAACTTCACCATCACCATCATCGTCTCCACCATCATTACCATCACCACCGAAATCGACAACATTTTATCAAAAGATAACTTTTAAACTTATTTAACCTTACGGTAAGGTTTAATGTACAAGATGGCTTTCGAAGGTCCAGTTTTGGGGAGGGGGGGGGGATGCTGTTACATAGCTGAAGGGGGACAAATGGAAAAGGATCTATTACTAAAAGTCCTGTAGTTGTACCCAGGTAAAAGTACAAATTCATTTGAAACAGACAGAAGACAGAGAAATTTGCAATGATTTAACAGGCAAAACGAGTCAGATAGGACAAAATCCATTTAATGATTTAAAAGCCAGAAGGAGGATCTTGAAGAACATTTGGCAACAAATAGGAAGTTAGTGTAGCCGAGTCAAAACAGGTGTGATGTGGTCATTTAAGAGAGTAACAATTTGAGCAACAGAATTCAGGACTAATCCAATACACAGAGGTGTAAATTATTCATCCTTGTACAGAGCGTTTTCACTCAATCCCAAGAGACAAATAACAGGGAGGCCATGTTGGTGTACTAACAAGAATAGGTGATTAATATTCTATTGTTAAAAGTACACCAACATCATTGGTGGTCATGATGTCATGTGAAAACGCTCTTTTCTGAAGTACATGTAAAGGTATTAAAACTAGAACCACAAGACAGATAGAGCTAAACTATTGAAAGACACTTACGTCTGGTCAAACCCATCTGGCTGAAAACACGGGTCCCAGCCAAAAGTCCGGGGTCCTCTTGGAGACACAATTTTCCCCTGAAATAAAGCCAACAAATCATTACTGGTAGAACAGTATTTAGCAAGGGTAGGTTAGTGACAACAGGACAAGACTTTAACAGAACCTTGCACTACAGTGGTACATTGGATTACCACTATCAAGTATTATTTAAAGTAATTACTAACTGCAATATTTTAAATATTAAAATTTTGCATATATAGCTATGAACTAAGTCAGAGTAATAGGCATTTGTGTTTCTTCATGCAGTCAATTACAAATTTTGTAGCCGTGGGTGCCGCTTCTCTAGAGGGGTTAACAATTTCAAAAAAACTTCTTTCTCTGTGTGTTAGTTTATTACTGTCAAAAGTTTCTTTTGTCTCAAGGTTAAGCAGGAAATGAGTAAGTAAGGGGTCGTGTGCATGTGGGACGGGGGGAGGGGCACATGGGCATGAGCAAGAAGGTTGGTGTGGGGTGCACACGTATTCACAGTTGATGTGGTAGGTATATGTGTAAATGTATTTATTAGGACACAACTGCTGTTTAGCAGAAGGCTAAAAAAAGAGGCATTTCTTCATTACCTGTCAGTCATACATGTATCATTCTCCAGAGCTATGATAAATTCACTTACCATGATTGAAATGGTTTTTTAAATTATGAGTACCTTATGAGAAATTCTTGTTGAACCAAGGTATAAATTGTTGAAGAACAGCATAGAACCAAATGTCTTAAACAATATACTTTATTTTTAAATGTAAGTTCTAACTACTTTTGAAACAAGCAGTTGTATTTGGAGTAAGTTACACACAGACTGTTAACTACATTAGAACTTATGGTTTACCATGGTTTTACCACGAAACAATAAGATTTCTTCATCAGCATTTCCTGAAGAGTAGGCAAATGTACACAGGGCATATGCAGACTTGTCCTCCCAACTGGTGAGCAGACGATGAAGGCCTTCAGAGGAAGAGATAATTAGGGATTTAATCTGAATACCTGACCCGTATACAGTGTATCAGAACATGAATAGAAGGAACAAGAAGCACTTGAGTTTAAAAACTACAGGGGGTGGGTAGGTTGGGGTACTCCCCTCAGTTGACTATACAGGTATGTGCAATCCCTTAAGGGTATGGGTTTTGGGCCAATTTAGTCTGGATAAGGGTGTACATTTTGCTTGAGAAGTCTGGAAAAGGGTTCGGTTTTCGCACAGAATCTGTGGACCATAAATTAAAGTATTTCTTAGTTTGCTCCAAGATTTCTGTCTTGGATCTTCACTACACAGATTTCAGAATAAAAGATAAGCAATACAGGCCCGTAGCCAGGAATTTTGTTGGGGGGTGCGAACCAAGGGCGGCCTGGTATTAACAATTTCATGTTCCATGTATGTCCTCCACAATCCATCTCACAATTTTTTTTTTTTTAGTCGTTCCGTTTTTGCTATTTCGCGGAAGCGCAAACTACAGTATTATGGGTGCACCTCTTCGGGCTTCTTCTCACCTCTGCGGACCTTTTTTGGTCCGTGGGGGGATGCGTACGCACCCCGCGCACCCCGCCTGCCTACGGCCTGCTGATAACACGATCCATAACAGGACAAATAACTACATCCAACTCAATCGTCACCTAAAACGGACCATCTGTTCTATTTGACTGTTGAAAAATATAGATTGGTATCTGAACAGTGTCTGTTTATAGATATTTTAGCTTCTGACTACGTTTTTTGTCTCGGATTGATGTACCTTGGTTTCCTTGACTGTTTGGAGTGTTTTGGCAATACTTCGTAAAGACCGAACTTCTGCCTGTTTCCAGATGAAGAAGATAAATATAAAATTTCAGCTATAAACCTTGGGACTGGGTTAATTTAATCGAGTCCTGGTTTATAAAAGACGTTGTTGCTATTCTTATAGCACAATAGTGGTCCATTAGCGGACAGTGCACAGTCATTAGCTTTTCAGTCACACACTGAACACAAAAAGAGGGAGTTTCAAAACCTTCAGTTAATGAAAAGAGTACTTAGTCTTGTGTGCAGATATATACAATTAAACAAATACAAAGGCGAGGTGCTAGTTACTACACAAGAAGTGCTAATGTGTTCGCCTGATAAAGGATGTTTGGAGGTTCATAATGTGGGTGGGGGCATTGTATCCGTTAAAATAGGTCAATAACGGTTAACGGTTATATTATAGTGGAAGACTAGTTAATTATAAAAAACCCCCTGGTTTTTCTGCGTTGGCGAGGAAGGTAAATATGCGGTTTGATCAACAAGGGTTGATATGGTATGTTTTTCGCCGTAAGGTTGGGTGTAAAGCTGACGTTTAGAGCGTTGGCGCCTTCGTCAGAGCAAAAACATGTTATAGGGTTATGACGATTGATGGGTAACATAAATAATGGTTCGTGTTAAAAATTATCGTAGTTTGGAAGTTTTGAAAGTGTTTCAGAGGTCACTATATTTATTAGGGACATTAATTAAGACAAGATACTGCAACTTTCTTTTGCGTTTGTGAATGTACAAACAGATTCTCTCTCCGATAAAGCTTCCGAAATAGTACATTTGAGACTCTTTGTTTTGTATATACCTGTAAAACATAACGATTCATTGGGAAAGGAGTTGTTTATCGATAGGAAATTTGCTAGTAAAGTAAGACCAGTGGTCAATTCAATAAAACGTCCATACTTGTAGTTTACAAGGGCAGCTATTGTTTCAGAGGCCTAGAACAATAGCTGCGGCACTTGTAAGTTACAAGTGTAAATTGTTTTATTAAGTTGACCCCAGGCGTAGTCTTGGATTGCAAAAATA
>JAOEHT020135129.1:0-12240 GCA_025448195.2 Parazoanthus atlanticus
TTTCCTTAAACCGCCTTAAACCGCCTTAGCCCGCCCTAACTCGCAACAAACAATTTAATGAATTTTTCCTTAAACCGCCTTAAACCGCGTTAGACCGCACAGTCCCGCCTTTGCCCGCTGCGGTTTTAGGTCCCAGAATAGGCCTTCCTAGCCTGCGAGCCGGCTGTCAGTTCACATCGATGTACACATTACTGTTGCATCGATGTCACTCATTATCGCTGTTACAGCGTTGTGCTCATTTTCAGTTACAGCGCTGTGCACACTGGTCTGCAGCTGCTGTAATCTTCCTGTGTAGTGGAAATATTGCAATTGAGTTCAGTTATGGATCTGGGACAGAGCTTGAGCCAGCAATTTTTCTTAACTTGTTCTTGAATTTGGGCAAGCCCGAGCCCCGGTGTTCTTATAAAGTTTGTTCTTCTAAAAAGAAAAGCGCGTGTCTTCATTGGCCATCGATATTTATGTATTTCGACAGACTATAGATCAAGATTACTAAAATTATGATAAGCATTACATAGTTAACCGACACTCCATGGTTACTTTCCTTTAAATGGTGAAACTCGTCACCTGCAGACCTGCTGCAGGGCCCATATTTATAAATATAGAACAGGTTCTTTTCGGATGGAACTTCCAATCTAAACTGGAAACGAGAGTGATGAAGTTCAATTTTTAGCTGCGTCAGCGCTGCCTATTTCGGTTCTACGTATTCGCAGACAAACAAGTATCTTTCACAAGAATATTCGAACGTTATCGTCCATCGTTGAATTAGTTGTGGCACGCCATATTTAGAAAATCTTTGTTCAAGTTATTCTTCCATTTCTGGATAAAGAAGTCAACCAAGTTAAGTTTACTTTTAAGCAGTTTAATGAATCAGTATCGTTCCACAGAACGTATCGTTTGATTATGTGACATAACGTATAGCAAACTGTCTGGCAGCGCTTGACTTTGAATACTTGCAATTGCACTTTATTTTGCAGAGTAACAACTGAACAAGTTACAATTTAATAAATCTAACGAATATGTTCTTTTATACATATGAAAAATGTAGAGGAAGAAAACAAGTGGCTATCAATAGTAGAATCCCGAAAAATTTCACATTAACCGCCCCAGGTGTATATCTACCTGCTAACAAAATAAAACTGATTCCGGTTACATGTATAAGTGTTGACCCCCCACCCCCCGACATAAGTTCCCTCTAATGTATTCCAATTATATGTGCCCCGGAAATGAACCGCTTTCTATTTAAAATGTTCCTAGTTTGTTTACATATACCACAATTTCAAATCGAAAGTTACGAAGCTATAATGCAAGTATACTAATAGCATTACAGGTATTTCTATCAAAGTTCTGTTCAACTGTTCATTTCTGGGAAGTATTTCTAGCACAACTTATGAGCTAACAAATTTGAAAACAACTAAACATTATCATTGACTGAGAGAAATACTAACCGAGTTTGGCAAACAGCACAGATATTAAGCGAAGGACTTACAAGAATTAGGAATAATCCTCATAAAAACAACAACTAAGTACAGTCAACAAATGTAAATGATTTCCAAGGAAGATTCATCTTAAAAAGCGGATGGTAATCAAATTCTTTAGATCTACCTTAACCACTGAGATAAAACATCAAGGTTCTATTTTAAAGTGACTGTGTTACTGTTATGTTGGTAATAAAAATAGAGAAATATAAAAACGATCAAATATAATTGTAACAAATACAAAAATTATAATCAAAAATTAATAACTATAAAACAAGAATGCCTGCACCATAACAAACACTCTGTCCAGAGCGGTAACACGCGAAATAGATTTACACCCGTGAAACAAGAAAACGAAAACACAAAAAAGCCTCAGAAAATAACCAGAGGCATATCTGTCTGTAAGCCAGTTAAACGCGGGCTTAAAAGATTTTGGGGGGATTTTTTTTTTCGAACGGCCAAATTGAAAAAAAAGTCATAAATTTTGTTTGTGTTTTCATAATCCAAAACTGTTTGCCGACAGTGTCATTGAAGTAGGGGAATACATCATTTACGTGATTGTAACTTAAAGGTCCAACTAAAGTTACTTCACGGCCTGTAAAACCCGGGTCTTGTACCGGTGTAAATTGGTAACCGTATATCAGCAACATTCCGGTGCGGGCTTAAAGCTGAAAAATGTCCAGGAGCGTCCCTGATAACTGATTGTTTCTGTCGCAAAAAAACAGTATATGCAATGATAATATTTTACTGCTAAGTTACGTGCTTGAGAATGAACCCCTAAAACAATTTTACAGAACTTCGTTTGCAAAACTGTTGTTGTAAGAGATCACGTATCAATATGTCAGATCCAGTTATGATAAGCGCTTTCAATACCAGAGAACTGAACCTCAACCACAACAATGGTTTGAACTTACTAATTAGTAAAATAATGAAGAACATCAAGAAGCTTAAAAGGTGACAAACCTCACTATCAACTAAATAAACAACGTTTAGATTTGCTACTGATCTACTATGTTTAGGGTCCGACCTTTTGCTTTTGTGGAGGGAACGGTGGTGGTGGAAGAAATTGTAAAAAAAATTGTTGCACGATCGAACAAGATGAAAAAAATGTTTGCTAGCCTCGAAATTTCCAGGATTTTTTTAAAAAGTTAAAATAGAAATTGCAGCCGAAACATGACCGAAAAAAATTTGCATGAGAACCATTTTTCCATCCCCAACCTCCCATATATTATTATTATTATTATTATTATTATTTCCTTCGCAGTTTTGAAAACCTGATATACTCGGATTTTTATGAAACCTATACAACAATATACAAAGGCACTGTGAAAGTTATTTTAAAAATATGTACAAAAGTTATTGTTAAGGTACAAGAAGGGAGTTTCTAGATACATTCGTTTTATACTCTAGAGTACAAATTCAAGGGTCGAGAAGATCTCAGCGGTTGGCATGAGCTTACTATAGCAAACACCAAAAAGCGGGTCACGGCTTGGAACGCTCTTTACTATGGTATTTTTTAGGTATTAATTCCCTACTAATACTATAGTAAACCGGTGGTTGAGGTCACACCAGCCAAAGTTTACAATAGTAAGCGTTTAATACTTAATACTGTGCTTAATCCCCCCAAAAATAACGTTGAAAAACAACCTTGCATTTTTTGTACTGTCTTTTGTCATGCGACTCGTCACCTCACCGCCTCCTCGTTTGTGTTTGTCAACACTCAGATCTGACAGATACTTGACTGACAGTCCGACCACGCGATTATAAAATTCCTCTGTCGTCAGAGTTGAGTAAGTTAAGCTGAAGTAGTTCAGTGCCAGATAAGCCGGCAGATAAGCTAGATGAGAACCTAAACCTGCAGACTACGATGGGCAGCCCAGCACATGGACTAGCTATAATCCTCGTCTTGCCATATCTGCACCTCGGAATTGCTGCATGTAAGTATTTAGATCGGGGATAAACGAGAGTTTTAACTGTGATTTAAGGCCCTGACACACAGTGACAGTGCAACACTATTTGCACGCTGTTGCAGTTTATACTTATAGTGTGGCACCCCTGATATTGCGCGCAACAATCTCATAGCGAAGTTTCTACATTACGAGCAATATTGCGCGCAGTGTTGCATCGTGTGTCAGGCGCCTTTTAAAACTTAAAGGATCCACACAAACTTGTGGATTTATATCCCAGAGTTGTGTACTGTGTTTTAATACGCCCACTGCACCGAGTAGCCATGAATACTATGTTATTTCCTTTGAACTGCTGTGAGTTTTTTTCTTCTTTCTTTTGAAAGATTGAAACTCTGGATGAGCGTGAAACTACCCGAAAAAAAAATATCTAAGGCTAATAGCTTTCTCAGTTTCTGTTTTTGCTTTCTGAAAGTGAAATATTTACCCTGGGTTCCTGATGTACGGCCCGCTGTCACATCTAGGAAACACTGCAGGGGAGGGAAATACGAGAGGGAGAAAGATTATTTTTTTCTCTTCCTCGGAACTAGTCTGAGGGGAGGCTATTTATTATTTTAAAAAAATTATTATTTTTACCAATCTTTTCTCAGCTAAATACGTCAGTTTACTCATTTTTGAATAACAAGTATCAGATGTTCACTCAATCACTATCAGACCAGCCTTAAGTAAACATATCAACAGGACCAAACAAAGCATTCACTAGTGAAACACGTTACACTGTGAAAATAAGCGTACACGAGAATATATTTCTAAATTAATAGAAAAAATTGAAAAGATAAATAGTGTAAATATTTATAAGACTTTATTTGCCAATGTATCACATTCTGTGTCAGTTGTAGTAAGGTGCAACGCAGAAAGTAAGCGGCTCTTACACCTAATTCAAACTCTCCATGAAACATTTCTGAAATACTCTTTAGCCGGCGTTTTTCGTACAGTACGTAGTGCTCGTGTTAAACAAGAAACATGCATTCCGCTTGTCAAGCAGCTGTCGAAGACCGAGGCTAGATACATTACACCTTCAGATAAAAGAAATTTGTCTCGACCAATCACGTTTGAGAATGCACATTCTGCATACAACGGCGGCTAGATCTGAGAATCGGCGGTTCGCGATCAAGACAATCTATTCTCAATTGAATAACGTTATTATACACGGTAAACTTTCAGGATTTACAAAATTCTAAAATGTAATAACTATTAGAACAATCAATTTTTCACACAATTGAGATTTTCCATGTTTTGGAAACGTGTGACGCATGACTAGCTTCTCACACAAGCTCACATATTTGACGTTGACGCGTATATCAATTCTAGGCCGGTTTCTATGACGTCACATTCGCCGTTGTCTTGCAACGGCCTGTCAATTTCTGCCAAGAAACTGCCTATAACCTCGTAACTTGAAATCGCAAGAATTTGCCAATTGTAGCATCGTGATCTACGCACGATTCGGCGTAAGATACGTCACTTGCAACTCAATATATTTTTCGCACTTTCGAGAAACTTTGCAAAAGGGCGCCCCTTTATTAAAATTCCCAAAATGGTCGATTGTCGACGTTTGGAAATCTGTCCCAAAGTGGAATATGAGACGTAGCTTGTCGTACAATTTCACATGCATGACCGCGTACCTCGACGCGTACATTAATCAATATTCTAGGTCTGTTCTGGTGACGTCACGTTCGCCTTTGCCTAGCAACGGCCTGTCAAACTTGGGTTAACAGCTTGTTTTTAGTGTTAAAGTTCGGGAGTTTCTGCCAAGGAACCGTCTATAACTTCGTGATTTGAAATCGAGAGAATTTGCTAATTGCAGCATCGTGATCTACGATTCTGCGTAAGATGCGTCACTTTCAAGCCAATCTATTTTTCGCACTTTCGAAAAATTTTGCAAAGGTTGACCCCTTTGCTAAAATGCCGAAAATTGCCGATTTTCATTGCTTTGGAAATCTGCGCCAAAGTCGCCCTATGTGTCGTAGCTTGTCGCGCAAGTTCACATATATGACGTAACTTAGCGTACACATTAACTGTAGGACGGTTTCGGTGACGTCACGTTCACTGTTGTCTAGCAACGGCGCAAATGTAATGGGAAGAGTAGACAAAAGAGTAGGCAAGGTCATCGTGTCTGTGCTTATAAGTTGAATGTTTTAGGCGCATTTGAAAAAAACAAGTTAGATATCCGTCCAAATGGTAGCTAAATTTGAGCCTGGCAGAATTTACTGTTGAAGAGGCTGAGGCAGCTCAGAGTCCAAGAGATCGATTGTTCTCGAATTGTAGTTTGCAGCACCGGAAGTACCGAAAGTTAACAAGTTAACAAGTTTTGTTGTTAGGTTCAATACGCTTCAAATTCAAAAGGACTTTTTCAAACATGTTTCATCATCTATTCATTCATCACACAGCTAATTCTGTACCCAACACCCAAGCCAGCAACCAGTGGTTCAAAGATGGAGTTGAGCTTGTGAAAGAGAACATGCGACGGGTACCGATCGCTCACACGGCCAAGAACGTGATCATGTTCCTGGGAGACGGGATGAGTATCCCTACTGTAACAGCCACTCGTATTCTGGAGGGACAGATGAGGGGGGAGGTGGGCGAGAAGAACTGGCTGAGTTACGAGCGCTTCCCGTCCACTGCGCTGTGCAAAACGTACAACACAGACCAGCAAGTACCAGACTCCGCTGGCACCGCCACGGCCTTCTTGTGTGGGGTCAAGGCCAATGCAGGTTTGTATTGTATTGTTAACCCTCAAGTTTTAAAGTGAGGGGTGGCGAGGAGGAGAAGGAGGTGGGGGGCGGAAAAACAGGACTTTTTTGGTTGGTTAATTTGATAAACAAGCTCTATTTTGGTCAAAGCCAAATACATCAAATATCGAAAGAATTTTAAGTGAGCGCATTTAAGAGATGAGATCTTCTATTTGAGAGAGGCGATCAGCAGAAAAACTAAAACTTTCTTCAACTTATCTCAGTTGTTCTGTTCTAATTGATTCATGTTCTGTCAATATGCAAGTAAATGGCAAAAACAGCAGGATATTTGGACCCTCTAGCTTTTTCCAGATCTCAAATTCTTGCTTTTTCACCACTGAACCTTGTCAGTTGCAGCTTGATAATAGACGCGTTGCTCGATACTAACTGGATGATGTCTTCATGTATAACTTACATGGACAATACTGCAAATTAGGTTTTGCTTTTAAAACGTAACCGAACTTTTCGAGAAAAAAGTGGTTCTAAAATAACAATTTCGGATGTTTTTTGGGTGGGGACCAAATTTTGTAAACACCCACACCAGCTCAATTTCTTTCTGTGAAAGAAAAATTGGCAGTGTACTGAAAAAGGATTGGCTAGTGTGTGTGATGGGCTTTATCGTAACCTTTGAAAGTAACTCAGGTTTTTATATGCGGGTTTTCAAGTCACCGTTTGACCTACGGCTATGACAGTTTTGTCAATATTTGATGGCAGGAACTATTGGTGTGGACGAGTCTGTGAAGTACAACTTTTGCGAGACGATGTCAGAGGGCGCAAAAGTGTTGTCGATTCTCACACTGGCTGAGAAGGCTGAAATGTCCACCGGTATCGTGACAACGGCTCGTGTCACGCACGCCACGCCCAGTAACGCGTACGCACACAGCCCAAGCAGATGGTTTGAGAGCGACAAAGACTTGGAGGAAGATGTCTTAGATGATGGGAGTACCTGCAAAGACTTAGGTTTGTTGCAAGGTTCTATAAATATCATGTCCCTAAAATGGATGATGTAGTTGCGTGACAACAGTGACGTTGGGTTTGTAGTAAAGTTCTATAAATATTATGTCACCAAATAGTTGAAATAGTTGCGTGATGCCAGTGACGTTAGATTATCTTTTACCCGCTTGATCAACGTGAAAGATAGGCTCTGCCGAAATCATGTTGTTTTTCTGTTAAGCATGCGCAAGTTTTCTGCCAGAATTTTGGCAAAAATAGAACTTGTCAAACAGGTTTTAAACCGATTTCATTTGTTACGCTTGCGAATTGGATATACAATGCTGCTGTCATGAAACCGGTTTAAAACTTTTCAGTTGACTATGGCGTGATCACATTCATTATCCCATGATTCTTGGACATTCTCAACGGAAAATCGATACGATCTCGGGAGAGCCTATCTTTAGCACTGGTCGAACAAACTGCAAAACAATAACAAAAACGCCCGCAGAGCATCTTTGTTGAAAATGGGGGTTTAAATCAACACTAAATGACTGTATATTTTGCTTCTTGCCACAGCGATACAGCTGCTCGAATATCCACATGGAAACGGTATCGAGGTGGTCATGGGAGGCGGACGGCGGAACTTTATCCCCAAAACAGAACCGGACCCCGAGTATCCGGCCAAGACTGGCTACCGCAAGGACGGACGAAACCTCGTCAACGAGTACCTCGCCAAGTTTCCTGAGACGCACTACACTTGGAACAAGACCACGTTTGATGCCATTGATCCCAACAAGGCCGAGAAAATACTTGGTTAGTCAATGTAGCCGTTTGCCCTGTTAACAGAGCTGAGCAACGCAAAAGATAGGCAATGTCGAAACCGTGGCGGTTTTTTAAGCGATGCGCTGTCACCGCTTTCATCAACGACTTTCAGCGTTCCTTAAATGCCATGTCAAAAAACGGAAATAATGTTTTAAATTTTTAAAAGTCCTGTCAAAAAATGTTGCTTTAAGTTCTGATTTTCGTCCTGTTGTGCGCTATGAAATCGTAAGTGGTTTTTGTTCCTGATAAAAAAGTGTTTTTGCAATTGTTTGTTGTTTTATTTTCTGTTTGTTTTGCTACACGGAGTTGGAAAAGCAGTTCAGTTTGTGGCCAAAATTTGGATGTTTTGACAGCTTGCTTGCTAGTGATGTCAACATAAGGAGTATACCACCATGTTGTAAACAGAAATTTGGTCCAATCTCAACTGCATCTCAGTGAAAGTTTACAACGGACAGTGCATTCTTAGGTCAGTATTTATATCAATTGGGCCAATTTAGAACCAATGAAATACCAACATGCGCTTCTCAACTCAAATTGGAATAGTGCTCCACTGCATTAACAGCGTGCACAGATGCAGATATTTTATGCTTCATTTCGTCGCTTCGTTCGACCGGAGATCTTTAAATACGGATTGTCTTTTGGTTTGGTAAGTTTTTGTGTTGTGTTTTTGTGCTGTGTGTGGCCCAATTCATTTTCTGTATGGGTCTATTTTCCATTTGCTTTTTCCTATCGTAATTTTTCAGCACCTTTTCATCTACGGATTTCTTAACTACATATTTTGCTCATGGGACCGTCTTTTTAAAAAGCATTATCGGTCTTTGTTCCTGATCAAAAATTACGTTTTGCAATTGTCCGTTATATGATTGTGTGGTTTTTTTCTGCTGAAAGGTCTTCGGGAAAGCAAACACATTGCTCAAGTTACAGTGACGTTGACTCCATGCTCTATTGTTGAAGCGTGACCTCGGAAATTGTTACATAACTTGGCCGGTTATGAAAATTCTGTTCGCTGGTTTCCTTCATATTTAAATTTCAATGTTCTGATTATCACCGCTTCATTTTCTAAGCATGCACGAGCTTGCTGACAGAATCATGGCAGAAACAAAACTTTTTAAACAGATTTTAGAACAGTTTCGTTGGTTGCGCTTGCGCATTGGCTGTAACTGCACTGCTGATATTCGGTGAAACCGGTTTTAGGCCATGAGCCAGTAGGGTTGGTTGGTACCATCCGAGGGGAATAAGGCTCATGGTAATTTTCGACAAGCTATACACCTATATAGTTGGAAAATGTGGTACTGCTTTCTAGTTGTTTGCGCCTGCGTTGTAACTCCCCCTCGACACCTTGGATATAGGATGTTTTAGGCTGCGGGATGGTGTACACCTTACCTCTCAATTTCTATACTATTTTTGCTGACCAAATTGAACTTAGCGTGTTGATTAACAGTATTAAATAGGTTGTTACAGTAACTGTTTAAGTGATGTATGACGTCATAATACGTCATAAGTCCGCCATCTTGGATTCTTTTGTCGCCACATACTGAGCTTTTGTGTTTCTTAAAACTGATTGTCATATCATATTACTGAGTTAAATTTGCTTGGAACTAAATGAACGGATTTGGAATACTTACAAGTTGACTTCCGTAATGAATAAATGTCTACATTTAACCCTTAAGCATTTGTGCCTTTTAGAGAAACGCAAATTTGTTTGGGGGAAGGGGTCCCCCATGATTTTCAAAATGTGTTTACCGTGCCTCCTAAAATTGGCATGAGTGGTAACTCATCTTTAAACTTAAGTATAGTCACGTGCTTATAATCGGTTGCCATGGTTACTACAATCCAAAGCAAGGACGTCGACCTGTGTTTTAATTTGTTTTCCAATATTTTAAATATAAACAAGAACCAGTCGTCCATGCGCTGTGTTTATCATAAAGATAAAGTATACTGATAAAAACTTCATTACCGTATACAGAGGTCATGTTTCTACAATGTTACTAAAGTACAAATGACCAAATCAGACGAAAGTCGGATCATTTTTTTCCAACTTTTAGAATAAATTTACCTGAAAGATCAAAGAGGGCTGACAAATTGAAATAAATGTTAAAAGTGTTTACTAATTACTAACAGCTGCAAGAACGCTTTTGGGAAAAAATAGGAAATCATCCAGGAAAAGTTACGGCAAAAATTGAAAGGGGTCCAAATAACCACTCCCCTCCCCTTACAAATGTTTAAGGGATAAGCACCAAAAGAGTGTGTTAATGCATCGCGCTTTGTGAATGGAAAATGTTACTCTGTGCTTTGGTTACCTGTTATCACAAGTTGAAACTTATCACTGGAAAAGGATTTGTTTAGTTGAATGTTTAGTATCCTTTCAGAAAACTCGTTGACATTAAAATGGAAATTAAAAAGTTCTGTCATTGAATAAGCAGTCATCCTGTATAAACTTGACGTTTCTTAGGCACTGTGTCATCCTTGTAACTAAGGGCACTTCTGAATGTACAACGTTAAAACATACACAATTTTAGCCGGATCCAGTAGTCAGAAATTGGCTTCCAGATCGTCCTCAACTTCATCTACATTCTCATCATCATCTGACACGGCAGCCTGGTTGCCGCAGTCGGGCGGTCTGCACATATCAGTACACTTGAATCCATTATGCAATGCATTTACATTTGGGTAGTTGGTACTTTTTAGGACAGTTGCAGGCTAGTAGATCGAGGGCTGGAACCTCCTCACTTGTTACCATCGGACGTGATTCGGTAGCTCTTGTCATTGTCAGTTACATAGATAACTTTTCCCCGTAGCTTCTGATGGTACGCAGATTTACTCCATTCACTTACTAGAAGGTAATGAGACTGGTTTTAGTGCTGGCTCTAAACAGAAATTATATCCACTGCCTCACTGCCTCACAATCTGATGGAGTGCCTGTGATATTCAACAACTGATGGCCGCTCCCTTCACTTCGTAATAATATCTCCCCGTTCTCGCACTCACGGTAGGTGGCAAACACTACATATATTCTGCCACTCTGACTTCCCTCACAAAGCGCCATTGATGAGACTGTAGTGGCAACGTCTTCGGAGGACGTCTGATGATCACATTTTACCCTTTGAGCTAAGTTCATGCCGTCAACTACACAAGCAGTGTTTCTACGTCCGCAAGGTTCTTCCTTATAAATTTGACGATAATGCGGCTTTGTTAGTTTTTTTCCAGCCCTTTTGATGTGGCAAGAAACCAGGGTAACTCCACTAGGATGACAGAGATCTCTTCCATCTTCAGGCTGCGCCTGTGAGCCATTACAGTTATGCCCCCTCAAACAACAAGCTGTCGGCTTTGAATATGATTAATTAACCACAGGTTTTAAAAACTCTTTCTCTTATACAGATTGCTGAATGTCTTCAGTTTGTTCGTTTTCATCGGGTCATGAAACTAAGTGGTTGGTGGTTGCTTATCTAACCTCTCAGGGGTCCCCCTGTCAGACGTGAACATGGCATACTTTTGCTTTCCAACCTTTGCAGTGGAGATGCTAACTAATTAGCTCCTCCTTAGAACTCTGCAATGGGTTGAACCAGCCTTTAACTAACTCAACAACAACTGTTGAACCGCTTGCTCGTCCATATGAATTCTGGGCTTCCGTGTAGATCTGCATTGCAGTGGTCTGAAATTGGTATAACTGGTCACGTCTCTCAAATGACCCAGAAATAACATGTATGTAATAACATGTAAAAGCTGTTTCGAGTTGCTGTTCCTGAAGTTTGTGTGTCCCTGTACACGGTGACCTCAGTTCAGTGAATTGTCCGCTGGTCTACAGGAATATAGTAGTGAACATCTGGACTGAGAGCTGGCCTGCCTTGAATGCTTTATGCACGTTCGGCATCTTCTCTGCTCAACCATTTACGCCTAGTATGGCGGAACCGTAGTTGATTGTGTCGTACGCAAGAGCAAAAGAGAGACACAAAAAGTCCCATTTCAGTACCTATTGACACACCAGTTTCTTTCCAAGATACTTCTATAAAGGGACTGATGTATAATAAAAAAACAGCAAGAAATTCGTGTGGATCGCTGGACTCGTTGGTTTGACATTTACTTGCTTCATCACTTTGTTCACGTCCTCTCCTATTTTAGTCGATTTTAGGCCTCGTTTTCTCTTTCTTCAATCACGTGATCGATCACGTGATTTAACATTAACACTCAAATATGCGAGACGCACTCTTACATTAACTTTAGACGTTAATTCTAACACTTTTTGACTCCAAAAATGTTTTTCAAGCCTTCGCATAAAATGCCTCATTCAAGCACTTTCTTTTCATAATACTTTGGGGG
>JAOEHT020135287.1:0-12238 GCA_025448195.2 Parazoanthus atlanticus
ACATTGGTATTTATGAATATTTAACATCAAGTCGAGGCTAACGCTGTGAAAACGAGTCTGTAGTCATTGTAATCAGCAGCAATTACGAATAAGAAACTAGACTATTCTGCTTCTCCTCCCGTCGTTTTGGCCTACACTAAAACATAACGTTCTTCCGCTTCTAGTTTCATTGCTTCTATCGCTACTACAAGCAAGGCTTATTTTAATTTTTCTTATGTTTAAAAACACAACAGAGGCTCTCTTTTGCTGTCTAGATAGTTTTGAATTCTGTGTCAATCTGAAGCACTCCATTTATTTAGAATCTAAAGATTGTATAATGAATTGAAGTGAGTACGAAAACACTGAGGAACCTCTCAGGTTTCAAGATTTTAATGGTTCCCGGACCAGTAAAATACAGCATAGGAAGTGTATCGCATTATGGTAACTATTCTGGTATACTCTAGATCTATAGAGTTAAGTAATCAGTGAAATATTTTAGCTATGAAGTTCCTTCCTCCACACCCAGAAGGGTCTGGCACATATTGCCTCCACACAAGTGGTAAGGTTGTGCTAACTTCAACTGACGTTCGTAGGTGTACACGGAAAGCGTAGTTAGCATGACTGAACAGAAACATTGTAATAACGTAGAAATAGAACTTCCTTGTACAGAACATAAAAACCCTGCAAATCTGTGATCAAGCAATCTGGAAATAAACTCGATAACAGAGTTATCTCTGTCTCTGTATATTTACTCGGCACGTTACACATAGCTCTTAGATACTTTCACAGTAGCATATCTTATGTAGCTGCTCAGCTCTGTTTATATTGCAAACTCTCACCTGAGCTATTCTGTGGTTCTGCATTCCTCCAAACACTTTGGACATACCCTATCAAGCACGAAGGGAATCATCAGGTGTCTACTTGAACAAGTGACACTGACAGAAACACAGGCAATAACAACAATTGTCAACAACAGCAACAACAATAATTGCCAACAAGTGCAAATAAGGTTGTTGTTGTTGTTGTCCCTTGGGGAAAATCAGACGAGTCAAAGATTTTAAAAACTTTTTAAACGGACGTTACTGAAACCGTGAACGGGGAACGGTCAATATCTACAATATCTGCAGTGAGCTTGACGTTGTTAATTGTTCAAATCCCCCAGCCTTCGAAGAATTTGTAGATGATTCTCACACCTCCAGACTCAAATTGACTGTTCCGGTTTTAGTAACGTCCTTTTTAAAGACATATTATTTATAAACCTTTTACCTTTTACCTTTGAATTTGACAACAAGAACAAAGGCAATCATAACAATGACATGTTGTCGCTACTTACACAAGCATGAGATGCTTGCTAGCCTTTTAGAAAAGATGTTTTCCACAAAAAAGAATACGTTCATTTCAAAAAACGTTGAACAAAATAACTAGCAAGTGTAGTTGTTCGAAAGAAAAAAACCCTAATTAGCAGGCACAGATAAGGTCTAGAATTACCATTTGATGGGCCCCTAATACCGCCACAACCTCTAGAATGTTGTCATCAAAGGACGGTCCTGTGAAGCCCTGCAAACAACATCACCATTAGCAGTGAGTCAGTATTCTTCAACACTTTCCTACAATTCTTAAGGAGGCAACAGTTTTACCTTCCTATATTTTTATATCCTCAATTTTAATGTATTTCAATTTTTATTGTATTCTATAACTTTTAGAAATGTAATGAAATTTCAAAGCCTGTGAAAGAAATTTCAATAAAGTATGTATGTACATGTATGTAAACAGAATGGTACATGGTATTATTGCGCTATCTTTCTACTGTTCGGCAAAAGAAGTTTAAAAAAAACAACCCATAAAACTTTGCAACAAATAATTCAAGCACGATACTATCTAATTGTTGTAAATAAGGGCCTCCATTGACGAGGAATTTAGTTGTCGATAACCATAATTAGTTGTCGATAACAAAACGTAATCGATAACTAAAAAATCCCGTGTGTGTTCCAAGTTATCGATAACAAACTGTCAAAAATCTAGTTATCGACAACTAATGAGTTTTCCTTTTTCAAAAGGAAAATGCTTTTGTTATCGATAACTAACATGGTTGTTTTGTTATCGGCAACTAATTTTCCCGTCCGTGAGATAGTCATCGACAACTAATACTTATCGATAAATAAATTAAATCCCTAGTCAGTGGCGGCCCTTTTTGTTATCGTCAACTAAATATTTCCGTCTGCGAGATAGTCATCGACAACTAAGCCAATATTAGTTGTCGATAACTATTTATCTGATCTCCCGTGTGTGGAAAAGATGCATGTATCGAGTACCAATAGTCATCGATTACTTTTTGTTTTCGACAACTAATAGTTATCGATAACTATATCCCTCGTCTGTGGAGGCCCTAAATGGCATTATGTCCAATTAATTTGCTGAAATTTTTGACATGCTCAGATAGTATAAGTTGCGCACTGTAAAACAGATGAATGACCTTAAGTCGCAGCAAAAAAAACGTTATCTGCCAATTTGCGTGTTTGTGATAATAATACAGTATAGTTGAACAAAATTTGTGGCTAGTTAAATTAAATATCTTTTGGAATTTTATAGTTTTTAAGTGTTATATTTTAGGTTCTAAACTGAGTTTTATGCAACATGTAACGGCGCTTTTGAAGTTGGGAAAAAGCGATTCTTAATATTTCGGTATTTCGCTGAGTTGTGATATGATTTTTCATGTAAATGTCATTTTCTGTTACGGTTTCACGGTATGAAGCAAGCCCCACTCCAGTTCTTAACATGTTGTTCGGCTCTGTGACTTTTCAGAGACTTCCCCTTTGTTCGTACGTTCACTTTCATTTGTTAAAGAGCGCCTGCTTTCCTAGATCAGCGGTGCATGAAGGTAGTGCTAAACTTTCTAAGAAGATCTGAAACGATTTTGTTTTTCTTTGTAGCTTTCCATGTTTATTATAGCTGTATTGCTTTCTTTTCAAGATTGCCTTATTTTTCTTATGGAATTCTGCGTCATGTTCAAACATATTGACATCCTTTCAATGCTTTTGCATTCAGTGACATTTTGGTTTCGTATTGTGACAGCATTTTTCGAAACCAAAGTAGGTGGCTGGAACATTGCTTTGCATTTGAACAAACACAAAAGATTACATGCGTTTATTAATATACTACTTTATAAATATAGCCACTTGTTATAAAAGGTTGGGCAGATATTTTGGCTTTCAGTATGTTAGATTAAGTTAAAGTTGTTGTACACCTTAATAGTGTCATCGCACCCTCGAACGTTATCTGAACTGATCTCATACACGTCAGAGGTGTTCCCCATACAAGAAATAAGGTTAGTACCTGTAAAGAGATTACATCGATTCTCAAAGTCTTAAATTAATATTTGCTTCTCTCAGATGAACAGCGTTTTAAAATGCTAGACTGGTATATATATTTGTACCCAGGCTCCAATCATTACTAAACTAGTATATATTCGTTTGGGGTCAATTTGAATTGCCTTTGCATGTATGCTTGTTCAGCGTTGTTTTGTTTTCAAATTTGTTTCTATAGCCCTAACAGCCTTTGAGCAAGTTTAGAGGTGAAAACGAACTGACGAGATAGCCTGTCTAAATTTTTGCAATTGCTACTTATGGTAACAAACAAAATGTCAGAATCTGAGAAAGATGATTGTCTTTGGATTTGAGACATTCTTATCTTTAGCTGTCGAGTCCAAGATAATGCTGTCGTGTCAAAACTGAAATGCAGGGATATTTGTAAAGAATGTTCACCGACCTTTCTGTCCCAAGTTGTTTTTAAACAATTCTTTAGAAAACTCTAACTGAAGTCCAAAATTTGGATCTGACTACATTCGAACATTTGAATTGTTAAGACGAGGGGTGTTGATCCGTGTTGATATTTTGTTTTCAGTAAGATCCACTAAAATCGCTGCTCTTCGTCACGAACCAATTACCATCGAGACTAGCAGCAGTTCGCAACTACCGCGCGGGAAACAAGCCAATCCCCGTTCAGACCGCGTCCCCTCTATGGTTTCTCAAAGAACACAACAAACAGGAAGTTGAACCAAATTCCTCGGTAAGTATTGCATGTTTCATAGATAAATTACTTCTTTTACTAACTTTTTGAAAACTAGGGGACCCCATGGTCTGGATGCTACTGGGATACTGTGTGAATTGTAGCAAAATTCAGCCAGTGTTTTACAGAAGTCCCTTACATCACATAAGTACTTCAATTCAGTTCATTTACTACAAAATCTAAAACAAAGTAACACTGTTGAATCTTAATTAACCATTATTGTCTGTTATCAGTTTGGACGATTGATGTTTAGAAGTAAATGGCAATATGTCCAATTAATTTGCTGAATTTGTTGACATTCTCAGATAGTATAGTTGCGCACTGTAAAATAGATGAATGACCTTAAATCGCAACCGAAGAAAGGTTATCTGACAATTGACGTGTTTGTGAAAGTAATAAAGTATAATTGAACAGAATTCGTGGCTGGATAAATTAAATCTGTCATGCGATTTTATTGTTGATAGGTGTTATATTTAAGTTCTAAATTTTGTGAAACATGTAATGGCGCTTTTGAAGTTGGGAAAAGGCGATTGTTTTTATTTCGGTTTTTTATTGAGTTGTGACATGATTTTTCACGCAAATGTCTATTTCTGTTACGGTTTCACGGTATGAAGCAAGCCCCATCTACTGTGTTTAACATGTTTTTCGGCTCTGTGACTTTTCAGGGACTTCCCCTTTGTTCGTACGTTCACTTTCATTTGATGAAGAGCGCTCGCTCACCTAGGTCAGCGCTGCAGGAAGGTAGTGCAAAACTCTCTAGGAAAATTTGAAACGATTTTGCTTTTCTTTGTAACTTTGTATGCTTATTATAGCTGTATTGCTTTTTTTCTTAAGATTGTTTTATTTTTTATGGAATTGTGTGTCATGCTCAACAGTATTGACATCTGTTTCTTATAGTTTTTTAGTCAATGACAATTTGGTTTCATATTGACACTGGTTATTTTCGAAACCAAAGTAGGTGGCTGGAACATTGCTTTGATTTTGAACAAAAACAAAATATTAGTATTACATTCTTTTGTAAATATACAACTGTATAATTATAAATCATAACAGCCACTTGTTATAAAACGTTGGCCGGCAGATACATCTGCTTTCGAATTATTATATTAAGTTATGGCTGTTGTTCACAGTGCCATCGCAGTTTCGAAGTCAGAAGTGTTTCTGTAAAGCTGACAAGAAGCAAGGTCAGTTACTAGACTGTAAAGGGAAAACCGGTTATGGAAATATGAGAAATTTGCTTCTCTCAGATGAACAGGCTCATACTGGACTGGTTTATGTTCGTTTGAAATGGTTTTGCTTTTTCACGCTTGTTTGCCAGAAGTCTTCTAAGTCGTAAATGTAATTGTCTTACTCACTATTTCAGTTCTTGTTTGTATATATATATATATATATATATGAAACGGTGGTCTATTAACCCTATCCAGGCCTGGCTATTTTTGGCGCTAGTAATTTAGTTATTAATACGTGTATTCATTTGAAACTTGGCAGTAATACTAATTAGCCAATGATCTACATAATTGTGCTTTAATTATTTCTTAATTGGTGATGAAGTCATAGTGACGTCATCGAATAGCTTTTTTAATCCTATTTTTACTCATTCTCTGTTTCTCTTGTGTTTTTCATGATAATTGAGAAATAGCCTTCCAAAAGTTTATCCTCAGGTTGAACGACTTTAACAATTCAAATTTTTAAGTTTCTTTGTTATCATGACGTCATCACGACGTCGTAATATGATCGTTTTTATAAGTACAACAAAACAATGTATTATCTTAGCTTATTTCCAAACTAACTTGTGTTTTTTAGCTGTTAGAGACATTTTCAACAAATGCCAATACGTTTAATGCATACTGTTCTGTTTCGTACAGGACGGACCCTGCACTCATCAGTGCATGACAAAGAGTGGTTTACGAAGAATATTTACATAGCATCATAGAAAATTATATTCTGTAATTCAGTTTTTGTAGAATACATATTTGCGGCGTTCCTTCACGTCACGTTCTTCAGCAGGAATTTGTCTTTGTGCATGTCTACATTTATTGATTAATTCATTTCGCTTGTTCAAGGTTGCTATTTCTGGTTTGCTAATTATAAAATATTTTTCAGCTACACACAAGTTACACCATTTTGTTACATTTGTGTAGTGAGGAGCGCGATATAATAATTTCCATGTGATTTTGTAATTTAATTTGCTGACCTTCAGTTGCCAGATGTGTTTACTTAATTCAGTTGAATTGCGTTTGGTTTCTGCCTTAAAAGAGGTTTTGTGGTTTCAATATATAGATTTGAAGTCTGTGGCCGTTAGTCCTACGTGTGTCTCTTTCTTATCCTCGCATGTTACTGTGGCTTGGTATATAATGTCCTTAGTTAAGCATTCTCCTTCCAAGGGACACGTATTTCTCGGGCAGCTGCATTTCTTCTCATATTTGGTTTCGTTATCATTCAATTGACTCCCTCTTGTTGTTTCCCTCGATAATCATTATATTTGGCATACAACTATAAGAAAGCTTTATAGTGTTTCTGTTGAATATTTTGTGGAGTTTATTGCCTGGTGGAAAGCATTTATCTACTATCTTCAGGAATGCCTTTCCCACGTTCGTCTTCACATTTTGATTGTATGGAGGGTTATACCAAATTACGTCGTGTTTTCTAGTTCTCTTTTTTGCTTTCGGTTGTTTCTGCACATAGTGTAATTTATAGGTGTAGCCGCTGTTGTCTAATGCTTTCTGATAGATTGGCGCCGCACTGTCTAACACTTCTTCATTTGAAGATATTTCGGATAATCGCGTGTTGATTCCTTCCGGAATGTTATTCAACACAGTTGGCGGGTGATTAGACACCGTGGGAAGTTAATGGAGATATTGCAGAGAAAATCCATCTTAGCGACCGCATAGAAAATTAGCAGAAAAAAATATGTTTAATATTATATTTATATTTCCTACAAAAATATCCAGAGGACACAAGTAAGTATGTTACTGTTGTTGTTGTTGTTGTCTTGTGCTACCGAAAAGATGACCGAGACAGGTAACTATGGCAATAACGAAATTCTGATTTCGGGGCTAGAAGAGCCTCGGCATCATGCTATCAGAATACAAAATAGTCTTTATACATATTAATCGTTTTTGTGGCAAAAGTGTAGAACAGTATCATGTCAATACATCAAACCCACGATAAAGTCTGATATGGGCCAACCAAATACTAAGGAGAATTGTAAAGACAGATACAGTGTTTGGTTACTAGAAACACTAAAAGAGATAGAATGCGAGGTCGCGGAAGACAGTGGTCGCATATTAAGAGAATTTGAACGCTTTCATACGGAAGGTCGTAAGTCGATAAAAGTTGCACTTGTTGGAAAGACAGGAGTCGGAAAGTCTCGGCTTGTGAATGCCCTCACTGACGCTTATCAGGCCGACGAAGGAGAATCACTTTCCCCAGGAACTAAAAAGGTTGCAGCCTATAAAACAGAAAAATATGGAATCGAAATTGAAATCTTTGATACACCAGGAATACAAGATGGTACTGAGCACGAAAGCGAATACCTGCAACAAATTTCGCAAATCATGGAGGATGTTGATTTACTGTTGTACTGTGTACGAATGAATGACAGGAGATTCAGGCCTGATGATGCGAGTGCACTAGAGAAATTCAACGCCCAGCTTGGCACTGAAATTTGGAAAAAGTCGTTGATTGTCCTGACATTTGCCAATGAAGTAACGCCAAACACTTCGTTTGAGGGATCTTCTGAAGAGTATTTCTTAGACAGACTAGCTCAGTACAGAGATGAATACACAAAACAGCTTCAAACTGCTGGAGTGAAATTCGATGTCCCTTGCACGCCAGTAGGAGACATTAAAACACAAGAGCTTCCAATATGCAAGGACTGGCTGCCTGTGTTCTGGATTATGGCTCTGAAGACAATAGACGAAAGTATAAAGTCGAGCACCCAAACATACACACAATCAACATTCTATCTTCCATAACTCTAGTCTTTCGCATGTGTATCATAATATCAACTCATTTTGTAATGTAGCTGTACAAACCTACGTAAACTTACTTAGATTCCCGTTCATTTTAATGTGGAATTCTACTGACTCAGTTCAAACCTCTTTTAGCCTTTAGGAACATAGCATTTTCCTAAGTTTGAAAGCAAACTACAAAGTACAAGACGTTTGTGATGGTTATAATCTCAGACAAATGTTTATCATCATCCCAAGGGCCTTATGCTATACGTAACATTTAGGCAGAAGGTTTATAGCTTTTCTTAATAAGCCAATTCTTAGAATTCAGTGTTGATTAATGGTGCGGCTATGTCGTCAGGTCAATGCCGTCTGTCTGTCATCTGGCTATCAGATGATCTTCGCTTGAATTACTATTTTATACTTTTTAGGTCATATTGCTTTTCCCTTTGAGAGTGCACTCATATTTTCACATAACTAAGACAAATGTACGGCTTGTCTTATCTTCTCAAAGAAGGAGTAAATTTATTCGAGAAAAGAAACCATCTTTTTATCTACTAAGGAAATGTAGTATTTTTCTTACAATTATATAAGTGCGTTCTGATATCAACCGAGTTGGGCTTTGTCAAGCATAACTAGACGGCGCTTTTTGATTGGCTAAACTTTTGCTTAACCTGAGCCTCTGCCTGAAGCTTTCATTTTTAATATTAGCATTACCAAAAACCTTTGTTTGTACGCAAGCTTTCTTGGCATTGTGGAGGTAGCCAAAAGTTCGCCATGGGAAATACGGGATCCCAAAACCAGTCGCTGGAAGAAATTCTTAAAATGTTGAAAAAAGACATTTTTTCTGAAGCTGGTGTATACGTATTTAATGATTTTGAGCGTTTACTTCTTGAAGGACGCAAGTCGATTACAATCGCACTGGTTGGTAAAACGGGGGTCGGTAAGTCACGGCTGGTAAATGCTCTCATTGGCAACTTTGAAGCAAAGGAAGGAAGAATCCTTCTTCCAGAAACAAAGAAAGTTGCAGCTTATAAAACAGAAAAACATAGAGTTCAAATTACAATCTGGGATACACCAGGAGTACAGGACGGATCTGGACAAGAGGACGAGTATTTGAAAACGTAAAAAATATGGACCTACTATTGTACTGTGTAGCGATGAATGATACAAGATTCAGAACCGATGATGTGGCTGCACTAAAGAAGGTTGTTGATAAACTCGGGACCAAAATTTGGAAAAAGGCTATGATCGTCCTTACATTAGCAAATGAAGTAAAGCCAAACAGTTCTTACAAGGGTTCATCCAAAGAGTATTTTGAAGAGAGATTGAAACTGTTTACAGACACTCACCAAAAGCATCTCAAAGATGTTGGAGTGAAATATGATGTTCCTTGCACGCCAGCAGGAGACATTGGGCAACAAGAGCTTCCGATATGCGTAGATTGGCTTCCCGTGTTCTGGTTGATGGCTTTCAAGAATATAGATGAGAGCGCTAAATCTGCCATGCTGAGGGCAAACTTCGCTAGAATCAATCTTCCCTCAATGAAAGAACAAGGTATATCTAACTCTGTATATATCTTTTTACCTCTCCTTTAATATCGTGCGTTCTGATTAACTCAACAAAAATGGGAGTTGTACTGACTGAGCGAAACTTCAGTTTGTTACGGGGACTAGTTTAGTATATAGTTTACCAGCACCTATTTAGAGTTAGAAGAAGACGTTTTGGAAAAACTAAACGATCTCTTGCAACTACATTTTAGAACCAAAACGTCATCAGATTAGTGGAATGCAATAAAAACCTGGAAGAACTCGCAGAGATTCGAAAATTCTTGAAACTGTTGACATTGTTGTTTATGTGCATGCTGGAATGGCAATCAATCGCTGTAAAACTGAAAGCAAATGAAGCATTTGATGTAGAAATTTGTAAAATATATCTACTAGCAGTTCAATTGATTCCATATTTTCAGTTGTTTAATTTTCCAATGACTCACTCACATTTATGTATAGTTTTTCGTGTTCTCATTTTCAGCTTAGAAATTTCCCCTATGACCACTGCGTCGCTGCAAAGCTTTTCTTTAATGCTGAATAATCATCTTTTGACTACATCATAACTGCAATGCTAATTTCAGTGAACCTTTATTTAGTCACTTGTCAGTCTCCCGATGGACGCCGCTGTAACAATAGAGGTTTGACAACATAATTAATCATACCACGAATGCTTTTATTGTAGATTGTGACATCTCACCAATTTCTTTTTTTGTTGATTCTTGAAATACGTTAAGTCTGTGTGCGTCTATGTTTTGGTGGACTTGATTGATTACATACTGCCGACAATACAGGCTTGCTCGATCGTGTGCTGTCAAAATTATGGATTTCCGGGAATTTTGAACGAAAATAATCTATTAAGTGGTCACTCGTCCGTTTGGCAAACAAAATCCAGTGTAATAAAAATGTAAAAATGATTCATAGTTAATTTTATACAATGGATGCCATTTTTGTACATTGCGATTTCTCAAACGTTTCGTTCTTCTCTGGATTCTTGAAGATTTCTAGTCTGCGTGTGTATGTTTGCGCGTGTGGACAAAATTAAAGGCTTGTTCAATGTGGATTTCTAAAACTCTTGAACAATTACTGAAAACGTTAATAACCATACAAATTTTAGTAAGAACATTAACAGACGGTGCTCCATCTACTTGTTAGATCGTGTCTGATCGACCACCCTGTTACAAAACCTCACCATGCGGAACTGGAGGAGCTGTGGTGGTGTTCAGAGTCAAGGGCCGCTAGGTATTAACAAATTTTCATGTTCCATTTACGTCCTTCACAAGCCAACAAGAAAATCCAAAGTCAATTCCAAAATCTGACTCCCTCAAAAGCCAACTCTTAAGGACAATTGTCGATTTATACAAATTCGCAAAGTTTGGGTCCCGAAAATGTGTTTGCAAATTTTGTCGAAAAACCCATTTTTTTCCTGGACAGACTTCGTCGGTGCCCTAGCCAGCACGAATTTCTTATTTGAATCAGCAATGCTAAGAACCTTCGCAAAACAAACTTTTCAGGACAAACCTTGTCGCGACTATTGTGCAGAAAGTAAAGAATTTAGGACATACATGGGCCCCTCAAAAGAAGGGTACTAGGCCGCCCTTGTAAGAGTATACTAAGGTGCTTAGCTACTCACTAGAAATCCTATTTATTAGGTGCAGTACCATCTTGCTGTTGTGTATGTCTGATTTTTCTAAATCATTAATTCATTTTTAATAAGTTACTCTATTTTTGGCAGCTAATGATAACACTGAACACAATGAGTTCATAGTTAGACTCAACGAGGAACAGGAAAAAACACTGTGGGAAATCACTTGCATGCAGAGCAGCGAGGCAAGGCGTCAAGGCTGGTGCCATCGTATTCGGAATCGGTGCACCAATTGGTGGAGCAGCAGGATTTATTTATGGCGCAATACGAGGGCTTCAAAAATACCTTGCTGAAAACAAGTTAAGATCCGACGTGGAAAAGGAGCAAGAGGGGAGCGAAGTAAGTAATCAATCGGAATCGGAATCCAAAGGAAAACCTAAACTCGAGTCGAAACCAAAACTTCCGGACAAGCCAGATCCAAAAGACTAGTCTCAAACTGATGTAGATCCCGACCTCTCCCAACTTCAGATCTTAGCCCCAACCAAAGTGACACCTCCGCGACTAAACTCAAACCTAAACTCAAAGTGAAACCGAACTGACCCGATCTGAGTCGGATCTCAAATCAGAGCACAAAGCCAATAAACAAACATGAAACTACACTCTTCGCTGACAAGCTACACATCCAACACCAGGCAAATCCCAGCACAAATGCCAGCCCCCAGCCGAATAGAATTTAAAATGTGTTGCGTAATCATTTTCTGAGAACCGAACGTTTGTACACTCATATTTCTTTTTTTTCTATTACTAAACTATATCGGAACACCGGATTTGAAACTTTTGGATATTTATAGTTTTACACCATAATGTATTATGAATTACGAACATTACTTCAAATAGCTCAGTGTAGCGCTATAATTAACGGGAAAAGGAAATGCGCAATCGAAGTCCGTTATTGGAGATTCTTAACCTTAAAAGGATTCTTTCACGGTTCTGCGCATGCTCGGGTTCTCAGAAATTTAATCTGTGTTCCGGCCCGGAACAAAGCCAATTTCTGAGGTTTTACGCGGCGAAGTGTCGAAGGTGAATTTCATCTAAAAAAATCTCTCTCT
>JAOEHT020135368.1:0-12237 GCA_025448195.2 Parazoanthus atlanticus
CGAAAGGCAAACATTTAAACAAAACTCAGTCAATTCGTCATGAATTCTGGCAACAAACGGCAGACCACTGAGAAATGGACTTACCTACATTACTATTGTGACCTGAAGTTCTGAACCAAACTCAAACTAAAAAAAATACGAAAAAGACTACCACTTCAATGCCATTTACAGCGATTTGTATGAACTCGTGATGATTTTGTCCGGCAAGTGGCAAGACTTGCCCCAGTCCCTCACGGTATGAAATCAGGCAATAAAGGAACAACTAAGCCCGACGGTTATAAATCCCCCGATTATAATCCCCCCGGTTAGAACCCCTATCCCCCGATTATGATACCTCCTGATTATAAGTTTTCTCCCGTCAAACATTATTACTAATTAATATATACCCGTTTCTGAAAGTCTTAAACACATTTCCAGTGACAGAAGACACGTCTTTGAAATAATCTTATGGTTATTGCGGATAGCAACACAAACTATTTCGACTTGATTTAAATGTGGTAAAAGTTTGATGAATTATTATAAAGATACAAACGTTTTCAATCTAAGCGATCATTTTCAGGTATTTTTAAACTTTATTTCTTTCTGTTTTGGGGCATCTCAGAAAAATCGCTGAACTAGCTGCCGTGTTGAAACAAAAACTGGTTCTAAAAGCAAAATAGAACAAAATATTGAACTTAAAAACAAGCAATTAGTGTAAGGGTGTTTGAGAACTTTCAAGTATGTTTTAAGTTATGATCCTAAGTGTCTTGAGTTATATATATAAAAAAAATTTATAGTTGGTATAAAACCTAGTGAAGCCATTTGATAACATCATGAGGTCATTCGTTTTGAATCTCTGAGAAGTATAAGCAACTTTTTGTATAACATGATCATTTTTGAACTGCCTCAGTCTAATTTTAATTAATACCAAAAATATTTTTTTATATTTAAAACTTTTTCGAGCCATCATCAGTAATATTTTTTACTTGAAGGACCGAAATGATTTCAGCAGTTGGTTGGATCTAAAAACTGAACTACATTAAGAATATCATCAAGTTTGCAAACTCAGTTATCGTTTAACTTTTCCGAACTTGAATGTTATGATGTGCTTGGTTTTAGAAACTGTGGACAATATTTGAAAACCAATTTTGGCACACGTCTTGTTTCCCAAAGCTGAACAACGTTACTATTGTCATAACTTTTGCAAACTTTGTTATCAGTTAGCCAAACTGGAAATGTTGCACTGAAAGATTGTTATTTTTGTTTCTTAAAAGAATACGTTCATACTCACTTATTTTCTTCTCCGTATTCGTCTTGACACACGCCTTGTTTTCGGAGTAAACAGGGAGGGATGACGCTGAAATGTTCTTGTTGTCGACACAGAACTTGCGGTAATCCGCACAGCAATCTCTGTACTGTTCACACTGTGGGTCGCAGTGACAGTGAGGTGTAGATTTTGTTCCATTTTCTTTTTCTTCATCCATAGAACACCGACCTTTGCAGGATAAAGTCTCAGGACAAGTTGGTAAATTCATCTCAGGGCTATCTGATTGATCTTCACTAGCACTATTCGAAGAAGCATTTGCTGCTTTAATCCAGATGGCTCCACAACTTAACAGCAGAATCAAAGCAAGTTTTGGTTTGCTACAGTTTTTCCAATCCATTATATTTCTCCCTGGATTTTCATTGAGTCTTACAGAACGAAGTTATTCTTCCTTCGAGGTCAGAAGCTAGTTTGAACGACAATATTGCAGAAGGCGGTTCTTATTGGTGTCTCCTGGATAAATCGTTGTGATATGATGTCTGACGCATTTTGTCCGTACAGGAAGGAAATATCTTCACGTTTTTGTTGCGGCTTTATCTCATCAGTTTAAGATTATTTACTGTATATTTTATGTGTCGCTTTCTTATTGCCCTTTGCCTTGTGGAAGTCTCAAAATTCTACCGCCGTTAGTATTTTATAGTATTCGTTTGTGGAAATTCCGATGAGAAGTGAGGGTTTCAAATTGTAATGGTTCCTTTCAGAGTTCAGAGATTATCGAAGAAACAATTTTATCACATTCACTTTCTGTGGTAATATCACTTTCTTTTAATACCAATTGCCGCGTTAATCATTTAATGACAATTAGTGGCTGCAAGTTTGGTATTATAGTTTTTATTAATGTTTTCACAATATCTTAGGGCAAATAGAGGTTGTAATTATGCAAGCAGCGCCCGACATAAACTTTTGACATATCGCATTAACAGCGTCCATTTTTTTCTCCCGCTTTCATTGTGGGATAACTTCGAAAGTGAAACTGGAAATTAGCCACAATTAAAGATTAAGCTAGGTAATTTAAAATTTAAAATCCTTCAAAAGGGTTTTTTTGTTTCCAATAATGTGGGAATCAACACATGCAACCGGTTGACGTGCGTGCTGTTTTAATCTTATCGAAAACAGTTAGAGGAAAAACGCAACTTTGCCGCCTAAGAAATGCAGTTTCTTAGCATCAGGATCTACTCACGCAAATATTTAATAAAATGAAAATAACCATGTGATTCAAGAGGTATACTGCAGGCAGCTGTCTGGTTTCACTGATTTAATTCGATATCCTTCTTTAATATTGTATATATCACACGGCTCCGTTGAACTGATCACAAGATGATTTTAGAAAAGTTGTTGTGATACAAGTTTTGTCCTGTATACAAGATTTTAAAATATTTTCAGGAAATAGTTGAATTCTAAAGACTACAAAATGTATTTTTCCAACAAAGCACGTTGAAGATTCTAAACGTCGTATATATATCTAATTTGCTTTTTGATCTTCTAGTGTCTATGATTCTGCGAGTACTATTGCTTGGTGATTTATTTGAAAGCCAAAAAGGAGAGATATTCACAGTTGATCTAAATAGCTGGTGACAAAACTGTAATCAAAGATATTATTTGATTAAACGAGTGTTATGTTGAGAGAAGGGCGACATTTACCAATGAGTTATTGGGCAGACCGCCATAATTAATCATCACTTCAATATCAAATATGCGTCTATTTCTTTTTCTCAAACAATTAAAAAATATATTTTACGGGTGGTTGATAACAACCAAAATGCAAAGTCTCGATGAAACACACAAACAAACGTAATTAAAAAGTTAAGTTCTCACAATATTTATGGCCTATTTATACAAAGTTGACAGATACTTCAAGCTTGAAATAAGTTCTAAGTACAGACTTAATACCAGGCTATATTCTAAAATACTTCAAACTGCAAAACATTAACGATGGCGTGCTAATTAATAATATAACATTCTTTAACAAAATCTTTATTTTATGTTTTGAATAAGTTAGTGAAAGTTTCTTTTTCGTTTAAAATGTCAGAAAAATTGAGTTTTGCCGGATCATTTAGCAAACTTTTGCATCTCTTTAGCAATGTAAATACTTATACAATTTCATTTCATTTGTAAAATCAAATAGAAGTCGGTAGTTTAAAGCACTACAGCACGTCAGTGACATTTTATTATTGCCAATTGTACAGCATCTTTATTAGAAACAAGATATATTAACCGCTTCCTCGTTAGCTTAGTCCTGATTGTTTTGTTTTCAAGGAGAAAGATTAAATTAAGAGTGAGTTTTAGAAGAATCAATCTACAAGTAATGAAATTATAACAGTACGTTTCAAGCCTTAATCTATTCGTTTTCACCTTTTCAATTTCTCTACTGTTTGAAAGTATTTTTAGTAGCGTAGCATGTATTAAAAGTACTGTACTTCTGGAGTTGCTTTTATTTGTGGTTTTGAAAGCAATTCTTTTTTATCTCGGTATACTATATATATAGTTTTTCTGGTTTCACCAGTCAAACCAACTGACCACTTATCTCTTAACAATTAAGGCTTCTATAATTTGCTGCAAAGAAGGAATGATTTAAAGGTTGTTTTATTAATCATAAACTTCGCACCATTTCTGGCCATACGTCTTTAGTTAACAACAAAAACAAAACCGAGCTTCCTTAAATCCCCCTCCCTTGAAAAATTTAAGTCTGTATTGTTTTGGTGTTCAACGTGCATTATAAAAGTATTTTTTTAAAAAATAAATGCAACTACAATTCCGTTCATCTGTTTTCTAGCGAATTTCTTCAATCCATACAGCTTGCAGAACTTTTGTACTTATTGACATTCACCGAATTCGTAGTTCACCCAGTTACACAAAATGTATATATGTAATTAATAACGTGCGCAATTCTAGAATACATAAGCTTACATACTGCTTTATACGAATGCATTCAGAACATTTTCTACGTCAGTTTTACAGGAATAGAACAACCGCAAGACAACAAAAAGTTCACGTTAAATCGGTAGTATGTTCTTAATAATGTCACTATTAGGACAGAATACTCGCGAACATTACTACAACTTTGACTCTGGGACTTTTTGATACTCAATTTTTAAACATGAGGTATCGCCCTCGATAACCGGCCTCGATAGTCCAGTCGTACACGTGGTTGATTCACTGGCTAATACTTGAGGCTACAGGCGTAGATTGATAATAATCACAAGTAGAAGCAAAATGTATTTCCTCAGAAAGTCCGAAACTTGTTCAACGTTAACAAGCAAAAACCTTACTGGCACGACATTTTATGTAGAATTTCACAAACAATTGACTTCTTGAAAGACAACCTGGATAGATAACGGCGGCGCATTAGCGGAAGCGATAAATATCGTCAATGTATCATTAATAAAGTTGACAACAGCAGTTTTGAGATTGTAGCAATCTTGCTCTGAGATCTGAGTACTTGCGGTTCAGAAGCGCACGTTTGAAATTTTAAATGTATACAGTCGGAATGCTTTGCACAATGATACTTCGATCACTTATATTAACTGGTCGAAGCAAAGCTAAACGTTTTGAAGCTATTTTAGGACACTTTCTTACTTTATTTTAAACCAGTTTAGCTAAACTTGCAATTTAGTACTTTTGTCACTGAAATATCTTCGAACTTTCAACTATTATCCCATTTATCACTTTATAAAACTTTACATTAATGTATATACAGCAAATATTGTGATATGGTAGTCTATTTATGAATATATTGAATATTGAATTGTATTTTCAGATACATACATGTTCAGCTGCGTTGTTAACAAAACCTAGCTGGATTATAGCTGTGTGTGATTCGAAAGAAAACACTCAAACAGGTAAAACCGCAAATGTACACAAGTCCGATGAAACGAAAAACGTCGGATGATTTTATGTTTCATATTAATAAATAATAATAATAATAATACAGTTTAAACTTACCGTAAACGCTCTATTAAGCGAGAGAGTGAGTGAGAGAGAGAGAGAGAGAGAGAGAGAGAGAGAGAGAGAGAGAGAGAGAGAGAGAGAGAGAGAGAGAATGAGAATCTAAGGGAAGTCTGAAGCAGTTTCTCAGAAAAGGTTACATTGGAATAACTGAATCAAAGTAAAAGTCATTCGCATTTATACGCACAATTTTGTGTACATAAGCAAGTCTCTTCATTGGCATGTATGTGTATTAAGGACTTCTAAAATGGTACGGGCTAAACTTTCTGAACAGTAAGTTCAGCTTTCAGGGCAAATAACACAACAAGAATTGAAACCGTAGGCAAACTGTCCAGTGTTTTTAAAGTGGTGCAAACCACTTAGAACTACAGATGGCATATAGCAGATGATGGAATTTGCATCCATCCATCCATTTTATTTAGCATGTAGGTCTACAGTCACATTATAATGATCCAGGCCATCTTTTGTAAAGTAAAGGAAATGTATGAGACTGAAAACAATGTAGTTATCAATTCAGTTGGACAGGGGCTCATAACTGCCCTGAAAATTTTTCCAATATTGAACAAATCTTTTCTAAAACTGAGATCTTGAGACTTCCTTCTGAGCCAACTCAGACTGTGTATAAGTTACAGACTTTCCAAATATTCTAATTAAGGGGAGCATACATGTACTCCCACACCCACTGTGGAGCACATTAGCACATTAGCTAGTGTTTTCTATGAATACATACTAGTTAACAAGGCAAAGCCGAGTAAGTTATCACTTGTAGAAAACAATAGCAAGTGTTCTAATTTTACTTACATAAATTAAATTTATACATTATATTTCAACCACTTTACACTTTAAATTATAAGCATATGGCAAACTATGGTACTTGCAAATGCAAAAAAGAAGCAATGCATTTCACTGTATATCAGTGCATATATAACAGTGAGAGAACCAAAGCAATCAGATTCAGGGATTTGCAATTGAATATGACAAATTTATGCTAACACCATTCATTTTGCCACATATGAAAGTTTTGCCTCTTCTCAACATTGACTCTTTCAATCTACAGCCCTGAAAATTCCTCAATCCCAGGAAACCAAATAGATTCATTTGGTGTAATTATTCTAAATAATAATAATAATATTCAATAATTAATCAACACTTGTCATTTCTATTCATGCAGTTTACTACTTGGAATAAGTAATAATGCACTGCTGGTAATTAATGCTCATCGTTGGCCTTATCTGCCAACCTGTGGAACCAAATTTGTCAGTATTCTTTTAACATTATTCAATGGAAACATCTCGTGGTAACACTAATTAATCACACCAATCAACATAATTACTAATAGTACTAATTAAATTATATTGACTTACTTGCTAAAGAGTACTGTATCTGTTTATTCTTTCCACTATCATCATCAACTGCAGAAACATCGAGCACTACCTTTCCTACAGGGAAATCTTCCTTGATAGACACCGTGTATTTTGGTTTTGTGAATCGGGGTGCATTATCATTCACATCAGTAACTGAAATAAAAACAGATGCAGTGGCAGAGCGTGACGGTTTTCCATGGTCTTTAGCAAGGACCTGAAATGAATATGTATTCTTGTTTTCCCTGTCAAGCACCGCTGCTGTCTTGATCTCGCCAGTGGCTGTGTCAATGGCAAAATGTGACACCGGACTCACAAATGAGAATGACAGCTTCGCATTAATTCCTGTATCCTCATCTTTTGCAGTGACTTTTGCAACAGAGTATCCAATAGGAACATCCTCTTTTACATTGACATTGTAGAACACAGGATCAAACACTGGTGAGTGAGTGTTGGCATCTGTAACATTAACATAAACTACCGCCCTGCTCTTAAGTAGCCCGTCGCTGGCTTCAACAGTAAGAATGTAATGTTTATCTTTGTTGTAGTCAAGACGGCAAGATAATACAATTGTACCAGTGGGAAGCATTCGGAAACATTTCTTAGAATTTGTGCTGTCGTCAATGCTATAAAAAACATTACTCTGACCTTGGTCTGGATCTTTGGCAGAAACTTTTAATATGGTGGTACTCCAATGTGCACTTTCCAGTACCGAAGCATAATACACAGACTTTTTAAAGCGAGGTGGGTTATCATTGATGTCTGTAACAGTCACTGATACTTGTGCAATGCTGCTTAAAGGAGGATTTCCTTTATCAGTAGCTTTAACACCAAAGTTATACATACTTTGCTTTTCCCGATCCAGCTTACTAGTAGTTGTAATATAACCACTCTTGCCGTCCACAGTGAATGGAACATCTCTTTGGACCAAACTGTACACAATCTGTCTGTTAATCCCATCATCATTGTCAAAAGCTTGAACATGTGTGACCATACTGCCTATACGAGCATTCTCCATGATCCGACCTTGAAAATGCAGGCTTACAAAGTTTGGTTTGTTGTCATTAACATCAATAAGGGAAATGTCTACAGTAGTCTGGCTAAACATTGGTGGCCGTCCTTTATCAGTCGCACTTACCATCAATGTATAGAAAGGTATTACTTCATAGTCCAATGCGCCAACAACTTTGATTTCACCAGTAATTGAGTTGATGGTAAATAGTTTCTGGTCATTTCCATGTAGTATTGCATAAGTAAGCTCTGCGTTTTGACCCAAATCATCATCAGTAGCTGAGACTTTTAAAATTGCCGAGTTTATACGTATATCTTCACGCACCTGAACCGAATAACTAGGCTTCAAGAATTTTGGCTGGCAATCATTTACATCGCTTAGTGTGATTCGAACATTTACAGTAGCACTTCGTACTGGTGTGCCTTGGTCTTCGGCCTTCACCTCAAGAGAATACTGGGATATCTTTTCTCGATCCAGTTTCTTAGCAACAGTTATTGACCCGGTAAGTTCACCCATTGCAAACACTGAGTTTACGCCACCTGCATTTAAAATACTGTAATGGATTCGACCATTACTGCTGGCATCTTTGTCACGTGCTCGCACATACAGTACAGTATCTCCAACCAAAATACTCTCAGGCACTACCTTAACATACGAACTTGATTCAAATATGGGCGAGTTATCGTTAATATCTTGGACAATGATAGTCAAAGAAGCAGTTGCACTCAAAGGAGGGTTGGCATGGTCTGTAGCCGTCACAGTAAAATAGTGTGTTTCTATGGTTTCCCGGTCAAGTAACTGTTGAGTTGTAATAAGGCCGGTCGATGAGTCAATCTTAAACATGGTACTACTCTTAAGATTCAATTGAGCAGTCATACTATACGAGAGCACGCCACTGTCACCATCATCATTATCAGTGGCCGAAATTGTAATAACGGTTGTACCAATCTTTGCACTTTCCTTCACATTGGCCACTATTTGAAGATTGGAAAACTGCGGTGGATTATTTCTAACGCTCCTTCGGAATCGGCGCCGACTTTCTGCATTGGAACTTTTTCTATCGTCAATAAAAACCCTCAGCTGCCGGAGATGCGTTTGTTTTCTCTTCTGAGTGTTGATCACTGAAGCCGGAACTACAAGTGCCCGTACTGTAATGTCCAGTATTCTGCGATCGGTTGAGCTCAAGGGCTTTCTAAGTCGAAGATGTCCGTTTCTTGAATCAATACTAAAATATTTTCTTGCTTCTCCATTTAGCAACTTTAACGAAGTTAGTTTTGGCAATGAGTTGTTTGCGAATAAATCAACAAGATAAAAGACGCGCGTTCCAGCAATCGCGTCACGATTTACAATCGTATACGGCAAATCTTGCCTCCGAAACTTCACGAAGCAGTCGTCTCCATGTATATATACAGTTAGAAGTCTGGTTTGTCCCCTTAAAGGTCCAGAAACAGCGAAAGATCTCACAAACACCATAAAAGGGTTCTTTGTCAAACTCTTGCAGTCTGGAAAATAGTTCAAACGGACCGCTCCAGATAGCGGCTCAACAAATAACAATTGAAGTCCATCGCGATCACTTAGATTCGTATCGAAGGAGAAGTTAGTTCTTCCAATCTGCTGTACACTCGTTAATACTGAATGTGGTTTCGTCTGGGCATAAATATGTAATGTTCTGCAGTCAGCTGAAGGGAAGAAACCGCAGCAATAGCAGAGCACACTCACTAAAAGCCACACAAGTGTTGACATGTCCATATTCCACAACAACTTGGTCACCTTCGGCAAAAGAACAGTCCCAAGTTTTGATCGACGGACCTTTGAATCATGCCTTTCCGTTGCAGACTATAAACACTTTTGTGTTCCGGCCAGCATCCATAAACACACCAATTTCTTCTGTTCCGATACCTTAACAAATTATAAACCAAAATAATATTGTGATATGTTTCAGTTTTAAATATTCCTTCATTGCATGCAAAGTGCGAGCTGTAATCAATTTCTTGAATGACAGTTGCGGACTAACCCAGTCACTCTATTGGACAAAACCGAACACGTGACCATCCGTCAAAGGAGTTCTTTCTTTCGAATAATTTATAGAACAAACACTTCTCTTTTGTGAGAGGGAATCAATTCACTCGCTTTTGTCCAGGAAGGACAGAGGCGCAGATTTAATCCACCAAATATATCTTTCTCACTTACACGAGTGGGTTTTCTAAAGAGGAAAGGTTCGCGTGGAATTTCATCAATTAGGGGAGGGTTGATTGCACCGCCGGTCACACTGTAAACAAGAAAAATATCACCAATGACAGATTTGTCGTAGATTTTCCCTATTTAAATACATTTCAGAAACTCGTTTCTTGCCGATCTGCCGATGATTATAAGCTACTTGTTCTAAAACCGTTGCCGTTACAAACCAAGTACGAATCGCGGCACAAAAAGCAGAGCTTTTTCAGGTTTTATGAAAACTGATATGTTCTAATGGGGCAATCAGTTTATTGGTCTTATTAGCCTGCTAATATGTAACTGCACATTCCTGCAACTTAACCTTGAGCCCACTCAGCACACGTTATCTTCAAAACGACTCTCGTATTGTCAAGTATCGAGAAACTCCGCAAATGAAACGAATGTTGTTTTTAAATTGGCTATTTTTCTTTACTTAAAAGTTAACTCAATTTAACCAAATAAAACACTTTTGTTGAGTGTTTTCGCGAGAATAGCACTTGTCCTTGGTCAACATGAGTATTATATCGCATTTGTTGACGTGACAAAACTAATGACACCAGAATTTCTTTCGCTGCATTTCTAAGTGTTGATGGCCTGCTGAAAAAAGACACTTCTCAGTTTCAAACACATACAAATACCGCCAGATTAATTTCAACTATAAATATTTTTGAAAGATCCTTCGCTCGCTAGTCGCGTAGCTGTCAAAGTATGTGATTTGCATTTGAAAAAAATATTTTATTAAACAATAACAATAAGCGGTCCGGAAGTATAGATAAAGCGTTTTGAAAAGTGTAATATAAAAAGGAGTTTTTGTTATACTCCCGTTTTTCGTCTCTCGTTTGGCCAAACACTGCTGTGAAATTCTCGCTTTTTCAAGGACTCTCATACCTACAATTGGCTTGATAACCGTACACAAAGGAGTTGCATTGTCCACTCCTAAGAAGCGCATTGAAAGACACTATCACACTGTGTTGGGTTTAATTTATCATTTCTTGTGGTTGACACATTTTGAAAAGGCACAATGGCTGCACCTGCCTGTGCTGTGCGCGCTGTGGTGTCGGGTTTCATATCCTATTGACGGCCAGCTACTGAATTTCACAGGCTATATAAAGTTAAGTACTGCCGAACACATTGTATAAATACTGCCAGATGATAAGAACTACTCCACACGACAAAACAAACCCTTTTTTATGCGTTGAAAGACTTGAAAATTGAGAACTAGTCTGCACAAAATGAGTATATTTCACACAAGTTGTTTTATCGGTTTTTCCCATCAAGATGATTTAGAACAATCAGTAGGCAATTAAGTCGTTTCAAAATCCAACTTTATCTACGAAAATTTTCGTAGATGCACATAAAACTGAAGCAATGACTGTCTCAGTTTACTATATTAATTCAATGTAATTTAATTTAATTTAATTGTCCGTATGCTTCGTTTTGGCCATGCAAAAAAAATCGTTGGTCTGGACGTCCTGGCCCGACCATCAATAAAAGGGCTAGTCGTTCGAAAACATACCATATCAACCCTGGTTGATCAAACTACGTCAAAAAAGACTAAACATACGGTGTTTTTTTTAAAAACAAATTGCCTTCAGGCTTTTTGTCTAAATCAATCGTCAATGTCATTAATACAAATACCAAAAGGAAATGTTTTCCTTTTTATCAGTTTTTTACTAGTTAAAATGTTCTTAAACTCTAAAACTGAATACTTTTACACTTTTACGTCTCTTTCGTCTCGTTCTTCGTGGCGATATGAGATATCTCTGCTCGCAGGGTAGAATACTTTCGTCAATTCTTCTATAAATACTTCGGACGGTTAAAATATCAGCTCCATCTTGGAGCTGGCCGTTCATACAATTCTGAGACAATGGTATCAACATAAGTAGTATGTTTTTCAAATACCTAACGTCCTACGTCAGTTCTGAATTAATAAAATAGAAAATAAGAACCACCCGACCATAACAATGTTGGAAAATGGACGCTAACAAACCATTTTTAAACTTGGTCTTATATTTATTGGGAGTCTTAGGTCACAACCAATCAATAGTCCATGAATGGGCACACTGTTTTTTGGTCAGTTTTACTCCAGATCTCCTTCATTTATTTGTCATTGAGCTTTGACTGTTACACTCACAGAATCAGTCGCTGTGTGTCGGCTATGGACAACCAAATTCCGCGTGGGAGGTCAACCGACGAACGAGGCACCATGCAGAGCTTCCTAAAGTTTTTTTTTTAAAAAGATTAGACTCAACAACAACAGAAGTGTAAAAAGAGTGCAAAAGGGAGTCTGGATGATAATCTGCGACTTAAAACACAACAATAACATTGAGTATAAAGGCATAGGTGGGGGGCCGGTTTCAGTGACAGCGAAAATACCTCCGTGGTGGGAACACTGGAGTGGA
>JAOEHT020135430.1:0-12234 GCA_025448195.2 Parazoanthus atlanticus
AAATTAAAGCAGTGATTGTGAAAACTAACTGAACATTCGCTATTCAACTGCTTCGAAAACTATCAGTCATAAAAACTGTACGAACTACTTTACTTAGTGAATTGACGAGTTAATGACCGGTAACTTTAGTTATTTACAGTCAAGATGCGGGTCGGAAAGGTCAGGACTTGTAACATACAATTACAATTATTTTTACTGTAATTAAGTTTGTCGAATCTTAGTTTACTTGGATATAATTATAATGTTTGTACAATTCGGGGATCTAGAAATGTTAATTTACTTTTAAACTTTTCAGCTGTTTGTTGTTTGTATTTCGTCAGAGAATAGTCGAGATCGTTTCCTTTCTATTTCCTAATAACTACTTGTTTCTCTTAGAAAAAGTAATTATAGTCGGATTTCTAAGTAAAGAGTTGTCAATCTCGAAAACGTTTTGAAATCAGTTCACTGTTTGTTTATAAATTCTGTCAGCAATGAAAATTCGTTAATAAAATTTAGTACTAGAAAATATTCAAGAATTATTAAATAATATAGTAAACTCGTATCGTAACAATATAATAAAACTTCAAAGGTCAATACAGAAGTCTATAGAATATAATTTTAATGCCTCAATGATCAAATCATTATCATTATAAAACATTTCTCAATTAGTGTTGAAATAAAAGTATTTAACTTAACAGAATTTAAAATGACCCTTGAGAGTAGAATTACCACCAACCGTGACTTGTATATTAACTTCACAGTAGGTACTAGTCAACTGATTGAATGTAAGTATTATAGTTCTCTGCGTAGTAAACAGTTTGCTCAAGCAATCAAGAACAGTTGCTGAGGCTACGCACATTTAAGTTAACAAGATGTAACGAGTTTTGAGTAACTCGACAGTTACTTAATACAATCCTTTATACAACAAACGAGAGACCAATTTCTGTTTTGTCACAAAACAGCATTCAAAGCACATCATGGCAACAACAATCAACAGTAAATTAAAGCTTTCGCATAGCACTTAATGGCCGTTGTGAGCGCGTGGCCGTGGGACTATGAACATTTGGAAATACGGGGAGACAAGTACAACTTCATTACCAAGGATGGATATATTTCAGTCCAGACGCCAAAGCATCGAACAAACCCACATTTTTGGAAGAGATATTCAAAAGAGTCAAGGACCGCTGAACTACCGAAGTATAAACCTCCTCGTTTCGAACGGCGGGTTCGTTCTCCAACTCCAAAATTCCCAAAGGAAAATATTGTAACAGAGAATATGGTTGTGTCAAGGAAAACTGCGAAACATCTAGAAAGAAACTGTATTTGTAGTTGCGAAAACTCTGGTAATTCAGATCGAAAACTTGAAGCAGGAGCTGACAAGAACGGAAATAAGAGAGCGACCTCCAGAAATGGTGGGGTTGAATTACAAGAAGTTTCGAAACCAAACTTTAAAGTTGATTTTCAAGAACTTCTCGAGGTTCTCACTCAAAATGAGAATAGAGAGAAAAGTCATTACACAGATGATGACATCAGGACTTTGTGCGAGAAGTTTGATGAAACGAAAGTCTTGACCCACGAAGAGACTGTCCAGGTATGTGACATGACTTTATGGGGTCAACATACTGGCCTAGCCTATAAGAGACCTCTGCTGAGAAAACACAAGAAGTGTGTACTGTAACTGTAAGCGTACAAAATGGATCATGAAAGGAACCAAAATCGCGCTGATATGGATAATACAATTTTCCGTCGAAAGTGGGAAATTATTAACTTAGTAACTAAAACAGATCCAATCACAGATTTATACGGACAAGCGAACATTCAGAAGTGGCTCACTAGTTCGTAGTTATGCGACCTCTGATTGTATTACCCAAAATTTGGCCGCCATATACTGCCGGTAAACCTCAATTAGTTATAAGCCCCTCTGTTTACTAACAAAGAACATTCCGATCATGACTCCTTCCCAAGTATAGGCCAATTTCTCTCTCGCAACCAGAAAAAACATACTCTGATTGCCTTTGTTATGTTATATAAAAGCTTACTGTGTTTAAAACTGATTACCAGGTGACTGAAATTGGTTTTAAAAAATTCTGTGGTCAAGTACCAGGGCCTAGAAGAACAGCTGTACTTCTAAAAGTTTCGTTGGACTGATCCCAGCTTATATAGAAACTGTTATCTCGATAGGATAGAACTTTTGATAGAACTTTTGTGTTGTTTATATAACTCATTTAAAACTTTTATCTCATTTCAAAACATGTTATCTCCGCGCCAGTTGAAAGTTTCCGTGTGTAACAAAATTTCCTTTGTATCATCTTGTCACTATATGACCACAATTGCGTCCACTTTCACGTTCTGTCGCTCAAGACCCGATTTGTTGCTACCTCTCTGTCTACATCATGAACTCGGTGGCGCTCCCAGTCAGATCTAAACTTCAATTGCGGTCCTGAAGAATTTTATCCTTCGGAGACTCGGATCTCGTAAGATTATTTGCCAAAAGTGTCGGCGCAACAAAACGTTAATGTTAGTGTTTATACATTTTTATCCTTACATATTTCCTAAAGCTCTACCTTTCCTGGTGACTAGACATGCAGTTAAATCAGGATTTTTCAAAGGATGGTTTATCTTTCACGTGGGTTGTGCATGTGTGTGTCTATTAGAAATAACAGGGGGTACAGGAGAGAAGAGAACAGAATAAAACAGAATAAAACAGAACAAAAAGGAACACAACATAAAAGAACGGACTTTAATAGTACAAGATGTAGAAGTAGAACAGAACAGAACAGAACGGAACGGAACAGAAAAGAACAAAGGAGAACAGAACAGAACCGAAGAGAATAGAAAAGAACATAACGGAACAGGACAGAGCTGAACATACCGGTCAGAACAGAACAGATCAGAACGGAACACAACAGAACAGAGCAGACCGGAATACAACATAACATAACAGAACGGAATGTAATAGAATAGAACCAATAGTACGGAACTGAACAGAATAAAGAGGAACGTTATAGAACAGAACGGAACAGAACAGAATTTAAAGGAAGAGATTCATATAGAAGAAAACAGAACAGAACAGAACAGAACGGAAGATAGTAGAACAAAAACGAAGCAGAACAGAACTCACCAGACAGAAGGAGTGGAACAGAAAAGAAAAAAGACAACATAACACAACCGAACAGAACAGAACTGAAATGAACGGAGTAGAGTAGAACAGAACAGAACGGGATGGAACGGAACGGAACGGAACGGAACAGAACAGATCAGAACAGAACAGAACGGAACAGAACAGAATAGAGCAGAACAAAACGGAACAGAGCGAAATATTATAGAACAAAACGAAACAGAAAAGAAAAGAGAGTAGAACTGGACGGTACAGTACTGATCAGAAGAGAACAGGACAGAACACGTGTTGTGTCACTTAGTAGTGGATTACGTGACCTATTGTACCAACACGCCCAATCATGTGCAACGATAAATATAACATTTACCTTTTGCTCTAATCTTATTCTCAACGCAGCTGCTAAAGGTGATGGATACGGACAACGGCCTAGTGCAGGTAATTGATCTGGAATTGCTTGCACAACTATTTCCGTAATAGTAAACAGGTCATAAATTAGAAGCAATCACTGACAAATCACTCTGAATGAGTGGGCCTATTGCCATAATTTCAGACGTGTGCACATGTTGAAGAGTTTTAGAGCACTGTGATTGGTCAGTTATTTTTAGAACCGTCCTTAGGAATCTCTGAAAAGTTTGTTAAATGATCAAGGGTGAAGGATTTCCTTTGTCGGAAGAGTGCAATGACAGAGTCAGAGCTTAAGGAAATGCTGGATGACCGTGGAGAGAAATCAATCTTGTCTAATCTTAATCCACTTTAATACATCGATACCTTCCTGCATTTAATATCAACTTTGTTGGTTTGTTTGTTGGAGCATCTTAGCACAAAAAAGCTTCTTGTTTGGAACAACCTTCCGCCTTTGACACAAAAGCTCAGTCCTTCCCTGCTTTTCGCACTCAATGTAAGAAATGTTTTCTTAACAATACTAGTGCAAGCTAAAAAAAAATGGAAAGTATTAGATTTTACTAATCTTCCTACTAAACAATTTTATCCCCTAGCTCTAATTTAATATTTTACACTCATTAGTTTTTAAGAAATTTAATTTGTGTAAATGATTTACTTTTAAAAAAGTAAATAAGTTAGTTTTTAGATAATCAGATTGGAAAACGCTGCAGTTTTATCTATATTTTATCCTCTATAAATAAAGTGTATTAATATTATTAGGCCTATTTTCTCAAATGAGGCAGTTGTCCACCCACCCCCTCCCCCCTTCCTCCAAAAATATAGAGTAAATAGTGAAGAATACCCTCTTTTGCCCCCTGCCAAAAATAATAGCTACGGCCTTACTTTAAGTGTTCAGGACAAAATCTATTTTTTTCAACATGTTCTATTGTTAAACTGTTTTGTAGTCTATCCAAACCTTGTTATACTTGCAGGAGCAAAGCTGTTGTTAATACAGAAACGCTCTAAATATATATCACCAACGTATTGCTTGATTGTTTAAAAGTTTATCCAAACCTTGTTATACTTGCAGGAGGCAACGCTGCTGCTAATACAGAAACTCTCCAAGTGTACCATCAACGCGCAGCTGTTCCTGGACAATGGAGTGCTGGAGGAACTTATCTACCTCGTGCTACTGGGAAGTTCGACCAACCTTCAAACTCACGCTGTTCTCTGCATCAGTAAGGTAAATATTATCAATACTTAATTAGATGATGACAAGGGATATTAAGGATTAATTCACGTTTGTTAACTACATTTTAATACAGAAATAAGGGACAGATTACGGTTATATCTTTGAGAAACCGTTTCAGTCTTAGTATCCTCAAATCTTCTTGTTAACTATTTATTACTGACACTTCTAACTTATAAGGTCGTAAGTTGTCTGCTTCAAGCCGTCTAAAAGGCTCTTGTAAAAAATATACTTAAAATGGCTCTTTCACATCTTTGCGAATTCTCAAAGGTTTACTGACAAGAAACCAATTTTCAAGCTAAAATATCTACAAACATGCAGGCACTGCTTAGAGAACAATCTTAAACTGTGGAGTACCGAATCTTTCATCTCTTTCAAATAACCCAAATGCAAAGTACTCTCTCTTACAAGGAAACTAAAACCACAGTTAAAGGTAGCTGGATGGAAACGTTCAACTCGGTCGTTTTCCTTTCAGCTTGTTGCGTGCGAGGAGCACACGAGCTTATGGCTGGAGCCGATGGTGATATCAGGCACAGAGGCTCTCGTTGGGGTTTTATCAGCCGAAAATCCCTCGTGTTCCTCGAGTCTTGCGTTGGCAGTCCTCGAGGCGATGACAAGTCTTGCCAAGAATGCCAAGATGGCTGCGCTGTTGATCGAATATGGCTTACAAGATGTGTTTGGTCTCACTACTTGTAAGGTGAGTACATGGTTGGGGGGAGAGTAGGGCCAAGGGGTGGGGAGGGAGGGGTACGGGGCGGATTTCTCATAATGAGTGTAATCTTGATAGTGTTCAAAACATAAAACACGGATTAACATTCACTAGACTCAGAATAAGCATTTTTTCATCATTGTCCATTCTTTCTCTCTCTATCATCCAGCGCCAGGTTCACGAGAACGACCCCTTTTCCTTCTGCCTTCAGGTACCCATATAAGGGCAATGCGAGGGTTGGCGTCGTGGTTCATCTTTAGCACGTGGCCCAGCAACGCCCACCTCTTTTTCGCACTTGCTCTGATATTCTTTTTTCGTGTTGGTTATCCATCTAACGTTACTGTTTGTGACTCGCATCGGCCAGTATATCTGACCTGAAGATCGAATTTGTCTGGCATCTTTAAGAGAAATGGAAAATGAAATCCGGTACGAAACTGTTACAAAGAAACAAACTAACAAACCAAGAGAAAACAATTTTCAAAAATTATCAATCTATCTAAAAAAGCCACACCTTTGGCTGCTACATTTGTGGGTTGAGTGCAAAAAGATTAAGCGAAATGATATTAACAAAGACGAATTTTTCTGTCTTCTTTAACACTGAATTAGTCTGTTTTTTAGTGAGTGGCACAAAATTCAAGCTTTTTCCAAGAATCGATTTCTCAGGTTCCGAAAGGTGTAAATCTTTGGGAATAATGACAACGTTGTAACTATGTTTTAAAGGCCTCGAATAAGAGTAAGGATTATATCCAGTGAGTTCGAAAAGTTTTTGGAACGCCGGTATTGAAAAACATTTTAAATTAAGGTCGTGAATTTTGAGACAAGTACAACTGACTAAACCGACATGGGCAGACATTTTTAAGTTTAGAAGGGCATGTTTGAATCCTAGCGTTTAATTAGCTAGTATCACTTGTATTGCTGTGGTTGTTATTGTTGTCATTACTTTGTAGTAGTAATCTGTTGCACAAGTGCATTGCTTGTCTTGTATTAATGCTATGGAAATAAACGTATTAAAAATAGCTAAACCTTTACCTGTTTCAGACGGCTGAAGGTCACTATTCTGGCAATCCCGTTACCCAAGTAAGTTGTTATTCGACGTTTTACCACACACAGTGAAAATCCCGCTTCTTAGCCACTTCCCTAGTTATAAGGCGTAACTGTTACATTCATTTTCTTTACTAACAAAAAAATATTCTGGTAAAAACCCCGAAGAACAAAGCAGACAAATCTTGGCCTCTGAGTGTTTTCTGTGCGGATAGCGGAATAAGATCTAGACTTTTCAAAGAGCTTTTTATAGCTAGCAATAATCAATTTACCTTTCCTTGCTTCTCCGTTGCTAGGGCCTAGCAGTAAAGTTTTTGACGCACTTGATTTCCCATGACCAAACAATCGTCGAGAGCTTTCTCTCAAAGTACATGGAAGAGGTAAAGCGTATCGTAGACATCTTGCAGTTTAGCCCTTGGTAAGTAGTAGTAGTGGTGGTAACAACAATAATAATATTAATAATAATAATAATAATAATGACAATAATCATAGAAAAATAACTGTAATAATAATAATAATAATAGTAATAATAATCGTAACAGTTATAATAATAAAGAAGTGCGATACTTGTCTATAAAACTGAAACCGAACTCGCACTAATATTAGTGAATGTAAATAGAGTTGACGCCTTTTTTTATTGATAAACTGCCAGCAGATGATAACTTGACCTTCGCAATACACACAATCAGTGGAGTGATGATCGTGTGTTTCCGTGTTATGTTATATTGACTTGCAAACAAACAGCCGCGTATAAGAGCCACCAAAACTAAGGACATAAGGGCAAAATTTTATTCTATATACCCAACATATAAGAACATAGTTAGCCTCTTACTGGAACAAGTTCTTCTTCAAAATGTCATTTTCAAGAGTCCCTTGGATACATATTAAGGGTTATTTTACTTATAGTAGCATCGGACCTGACCCATTAAATACTCTTTCACTAATACTAATGATAATAATAATAATAATAATAATAACAATAATGATAATAATAGATAATGATAATGATAAAATATAATGATAATAAATACGATAATGATAATGATAATGACAGTGATAGTGATAGTGATAGTGACAGTGATAGCGATAGCGATAGTGATAGTGATAATGATAACTGTTGATAATGACAATAGTAGTAATAATATTAATAATGGCCAGAAGCCGACTAGATCCGACACACGGAAAGCGTCCTTAATTGCAAATCTGTCCCCATTCTAATCATTTGAATGATTCTTATTTGACAAAGTTTACCAGCCTACTCAACGCTTGCTAACCGAGCAGTTGGTTTGCCTTATTCCTATTTAGCAAACAGCAACAAGAGGCTCTACGATTCCTCGCTGCTCTGGCGCTGTTCACAGCCGGTTTGGCGGCTCTAGTTACCCATCATGCCCAAGAACACACGCTCTGGGCTCTGACATGCTCTTGTTGCAGGTAACGGGCAGTCCATTTGATTTGATGGGGTGGGGATAGTAACAGGCAGATTGTTTGGCTTGATTGGGTGCGGGAGAAGTGGTAACGGACGGACCAATTGACTTGATGGGTTGGGCAAGGGGTTGTAACAGATGGTCCGTTTGGTTTGATGGGGTCGGGAAAGGGTTGTAACAGATGGACCGTTTGATTTGATGGGGTGGGGAGGGGTTTTAACGGACGGACCATTTGATGGAGGGGTTGTAACAGACGGACCGTTTGGTTTGATAGGGTGGGAGGTAGTTACGGACAGACTGTTTCATTCGATGGCGTGGGACCGTTTGACTTTATAGGTTGGGGGTAGTAACGAACGGACTATTTGATTTGTTAGGGTTGGGGGGAGTAGTAACGGAGGGACTGTTTGGTTTGATGAGGTGGGGAGGGGCGGGGAGAGGAGGGGAGGGGAGGTAGCAGTGGAGGGGGCGTTTGATTTGAGTTTTCGGTCCGGCAACACCCGACAAAAGGAAAGCGTCTTTAATTAATAGAAATTTTACAAATGTGGCTCTGATATCGTTATTGTCTCGTTAACCCAGATACGTGAGGGAGTTAGCGAGTAAAACGCTGAAGAACATCTCCTCAAGTTCTGACAAAACCTTGGTATTAACGGCGTTCAGTCAAATTTCCGACTCAAGTTTTTCTCTGTGCCGTTCTAAATCAGCGATTGCAGTGTCGTCAGTTCAAACGAAAAACCAGAGAACGCTCAACAAAGAGAAACACCCATCAGAGTCAACTTTAGCCACTCACATCAGCCGACGAACAAGCGTATTGGTTAGAGACAATAAAATGATGAAGAACATGTCAAAGGAAAAAGAAACTGTCGCAGAGCTTGCGTCCTGTCTGGTTTTGGTGTTCCAAATCGATTCATTGGAGGAAACTGGCAAAGACAGACATTTCTTTGGTGTCGATGCGTCTACCACGCGGCCGGTAAATACTGAGGTGTGCGTGAGGAAGTACGAGAGCAGTTTGAAAGTAAACACAAACGTGTTAACCACCTTTAGGAATGTTCTGGATTCTGTGGAACATGAAATCGCTGCCGGGGAGGACAAAGAGAGGTTTGTGTTGAAATTTGATTTCCATGTAACACTGCTTATCAGATAAATTATTTTATTTGTCAATTCAAAATGCCCTCCTTTTGATTGGCTGAGTGACCTGCAAATAATGGTTTGCTCATGCGCATTTATTTCGCACAGTCCTTGAATCTCTCTGTGAACCCGCGCAAATTGATTCTGTGGACAGTGAGTGTGAACGAGGCTCGCTTTTTAGAGTTTTCCGCTATAGTCTCATTAAAACGTCAGTAGATATTGGACAAATCGTTGAATGATAAAACAGATTGAACTGGGTTGTCACAATAACCATCGGCAAATAATCGATTGCTCGCCACTGCCAATTCAGCCTCGTCCAATAATTGTTAATTGTTCTGCGTAAGTTGTATCAGCCTTCTCTAGCGCCGTAACTCTGTAATAGAATATGGAGAATGAGGGCAATTGATAGTGACCGAGAGAAAATGATAGTGGATGAAGGCAAGTATTTTGCGATTAACTTTTGTAAAATTTAAGCTATTTCACTGCTAATATATATCGATACAAGTGATGGTGAATGATCTTTCGATATTTGATAATCTCTATGTCTGCATATCTTGTAAAACCATTAAAGTTGTTGTTGTCTTATAAACACTTGAGAAGTTAGCTAGGAAACCACTTGCTGGGCTCACGATACTAAACTTTTCTTACCAGTTCGTCAGGCTGAATACTAATTACCATATGTTTAACAACTTCACTAGGTCATTACTTCATCATTTTCCTTATTAATAGTTCTTGTTAAGCTTCTACATGTGCTTGTGTTTGTTTGTTTGTTTGTTTGTTTGTGTGCCATGTGTTTATGTGTATGTGTCTTGCCCACCAAATAATATTATCAATTACTTATATTCATAAACTCAGGAAGTTCAGCCTCATAAGTCCTTATGGTTTCTCCTGATCTTCCTGTATATATATTTATTAGCATTACACTTTTTCCTGAAAAGATCACCCTAAAGATAGTTTTTTTTAAATTAAAATTTTTCCGAAGTTTGTAACAAATTGGTCAATTATATTGTTGTTGTTGTTTAGGTCAATATCCTCGATCCTCATGTTTATAATAGAGTACAACAGAGTGGAAAATGGAAAACATGCTGTTTGATTATAACAACAACAACAACCTTTATTGCACCCCTCCAGATGAAATACTTACAGCTTTCACATAAATAAAATTTAACTTAAATGTTGACTAATACGGAAAAAAATAACGAAAGCTCTTTAAATTTAAATTAATAAATACTTTAGAAGTACTGGCATCTAAAATAACCACAGGGTTAACAGATTTAGGTGCCAGCTTACATGAAAATCTATAAATATGCACAGGTCGGGACACACACAAGAGGACGGTTATGCACACACACACACACACACACGCGCGCGCACACAAACACACACACACACACACACACACACACACACACACACACAAATAGCCCGTAGTGGTTGCAAAACAGAAATTAGGGAAAAATTTAGAATCAGTGGGTTAAATCTGTGAAAGGAACAGCAAAATCGGATAAAATAAAGTAGTGATCAACGACTATTACTTTCAAAATATGGTTACTTTGAAGCATGAAACACTGTTATATTGTCTTAACTACTTCTCTTAACCATTAAGCTTCCGCTGACAATCAAAGAACACAGTTACTACAAAGAGCAGTCCAGCTTCTCAGCACTTCTCAAAGGAATACTCTAGAAACAACAGAAAGACCCAAGAAGCCTCCTGAACACATAGAGATCTTTGAAACTAGTACTGGGGACTACCTAAGCTTTACTAACCCAGAGAATGGTGAAAACTCCCAAGAACAGGTGTGTATCAACAATATAACAATGACCACCTCAGAGCCTTGAGCAAAACTAAGGATTTTATAATTAACCCTTCTGACAGAGTCACTAATCCCAGCGATCAGGGAGTTAGGTTTCAAGCTCACAGTTGATCTGACATGAAGAACGCGGGCACAGAAAAGACGAAGAAAAGAGAAGAAAATTCACGATCACTATTCCAACTATGTCTTCTCCCAGGCGTCTTTCTTCATCTCATGCCCAGGCTTCTCGCGCTCTACTAACAGTTATTGAGACACTTGAAACTATAATTCTCGCACCCTTAGTTAGTGTGTCACACAGGTTAACGAATTTTATCAGCTAAGCAGATCATGAATTTATTTTTGAATATTAGAAATGTAATTGGTATTGATTCAGCACGATGCGAGTTATCTAAAGTTGTATTTTAGAGTTTATCTTAGAAGGTAAATTTTATGATCTTTCTATCTCAGATTTAACTGAGTTTCACCTAATTACAGCAGCTTTTTCCCAAGTTAAATAACAATTTATAGTTAGATTTTTACACGACGTTTTGATTCGTTGCAGGAACAGGGTTTAGAAAACACTATTTACAACAACGAGGACGAGTATGAAGTTATGCGAGGCTTTGGGCAATCTCAAGATGAAGAACTATACGCTAACTGCACGGAAGATGCTTCGGGCTACATAAACTACGAATCTGCTGAAGGGGAAATTTTTGACGACGACATTTACGAAAACGATAAGAGAAACACCCGTTTAATGTATGTTAATGGTGTTTCAATCGCAGCTGAGGTATTTGTGAAGGAATCACCAACTGAAAATGACGGCTATATGAATGTTGGAAATTGCGGGAAACTTTCAAGCTATGAGGGTGATTATGTATATGCCAAAAACATCCCACAAGCGCACAACAGAAGCCCAAAGATTGCACCAAGAGTATCACTTTCTCCTACAGTTATTGAAAAGGATCTTGGAAAACGTACTGTTGGAAGAGAGAGACCTGTTTCCCGTTCTGGAGCTGTTAAATGCCACTTATCCAAAGTTAATTATGAGAGCGAGTACGATGTTAAAAACATTTACGCAAAGGATGAATATGAATCGATGGCAGGCAATACGGAGTTGATAGATGAAGGTACAAACAAAGACAAGTGTGATGACTACGTTCGGATGCACTCTTCTACAGATGGACACAGAGAGGATGGGGGATATGTTGCAGCCAATCAGGAGCAAGGGATGGCAAATGACGGAAACTTAGAAGACGATCAGTTTTATGCCAACACACAGTTAATACAAGAGTATAACTTGGGTGACGAGAACTTTTATGTCAACGTTCCAAAGTAGTGGTCAAAGTTATTTGAGTAATAATAATAATAATAATAATAATAATGATAATGATAATAATAATAATGATAATAAT
>JAOEHT020135498.1:0-12234 GCA_025448195.2 Parazoanthus atlanticus
AGCAAGGGACCTTTGATCCCGGCATGATGTAATTTGTGCACCAGAAGTGAGTGTGATACGGAGTCAAACGCTTTTGATTTCTAACGTCACAATTAACTTAATAATAACCAATGAGAAATATCGAGAGCAGATAAAACAGAAAATTACTTCAAGCTGTTTAGATGTTCGAGTTATCAAGGACTGGAGTTGCGGTGGGAAGTTAACTGTGTTGTCAACAATAAATATGTGGCCTATACAGTTGCTTGGTCGTATGGTTTGTGAGCGGATTCGCTCATCTCTCCACGTGACATCGACTTTTCACGTCGATTGCAGCAAATGTGGCGTCAGTGCAGAACGAGCTTGGCCCAACAACCGTTTAGATATAGCGGCGTTAAAGTTTTGAAAGCCATACCGGAAGAAATCGGAAGTCCGACTTTGAAAACTTTTAAAAGAATAATCAAGAATTGGTTTTTACAGACCAATTTAGACTTGCTTCGTTAAATTGTTCCATTTTTTTCATATTTTTATCATTTCTATATATACAGTTGTTTTATAAGATTGTAATTAGACATAATTTAACTTTCAGTCTTTACATTTTTAGTCTGTATTTTGATGAATTATAATTAAGATTTTAATATTATTTGTATTTCAACCTGAAAAGCCCTGTTGGGGAGGATGTACCCTTGACATGGGTGAACGAAAAGTGTTCGCAACTGAACTTAAACATCAATATTCTTGTCAGAAAAAGTAAGAATCGAGAAAAATTAACGTTTCGGAACAATCTGTGGAATGCACTCTGAATAAAGTTTTCAAGATATTATAAAACAAAATGATAATCATGCGTGTTACTATGGTAACCACATGCCACATACAACTGTCTATGTGAAGTTGAACAGCCTCGGCCCATTCTAACGACAACTGAACAAATTTTATCTTCTGCATTAACAAGTGCATGTAATCTGATAGTCCTTCGGTTACGCCACAAAATGTAATAATTGCCGCAAAATGTAAAACCAACCTAGACGCAAACTCTTATGAAAATCGCCGCGAAATAAACCACTAACGCAAAAAAGAATGTATGGAGAAATTTACGCAACATGTAATAAATTTTGCAACACACAAAGTAATGAAGATATACTGCAAAGTGTGATAAAATTTAAACGCAAAATATAATACTCATTGAATAATCTCAGGTTTCGATCGAATTTATCACAGTATCGCAAAATCGTTGAACAAATTGAAGACAAAAGACCTTGAAAGTGAATAAATCAATCAAGAAAACTTGGTATTCTGCTTTAGGTGGAGAATTGCCGCCCGAGCCTTCAAATCCTGACCCTATTTCAGACCCAAAAAAGTAATTTTCTTTACCCTATGTCAGACCAAATTGAAGAAATCGATACCTTATTTCAGACCAGACAAAAACACGCATAACTATAAAGAGGCCAATGAAAACACCGGGTTTGCAACATTGTCCGCATTTTGCGTATTCTATACCCTGAAGTCTGCGAAAAGACGATCTACGGCCTCAGGAGCAAATTATGAAAAACCTTTATGGTCTACAGATTCAGCGCGAAAACCATACCATTCTTGACACCAATCAGACAAAACGTATACCCTATGCCATACCAAATCGGCCCCGAAAACCATGCCCTTAAGGGTGACACATACCCAAACTTTCTTTTAACATATGGGCAACTTGGGTTTCCTTCTCGAGCAAACCCTGACTAGTATTTGTAATTTTAGATAAAGTTTATATGAAATTCAATTTGAGCTTGCTCAACTGAAGTTGATGCAAGTCAATGCAAGTTAGTGGAAGTCCATGCAAGTTGGTGGTCAAACGAAACGCAACTTGAATTGCACTGACTTGCTTCTACATATGGCCAGGGTTTAATTAAGAGACTTGGAGAGCTAACGGCAAAGAAGAGTCGTTAATTTACTTTTTGAAACCCGGCACAGTGTTTCAGTTATACTCGCATATACATTTAACCATACTTCATAAAAATGGAAATCTCTGTAGAATATTGCAAACAAAAGCCAGAATGATATTTAACATCAAGTTTGGTTACGTAACTATGGTATGCGCAAGCGCGTCAGATTCCAGTTTTCGCAAGTTTGTTCCGACCAGGAAAAGAATGGTGTCACGTAATCCTTTACTTGTGAAATAAGCATAGCACAAGCATAAGAAATATAGATAACAAAAGACAAGACAAAGGAATACCAAAGGAACAAGCTCGCATCAGTGTTCCTTTGTCTTTTCCTTTGTTATTTAAATTTCTTATGCTTGTGCTATGCTTATTCCACAAGTGTGAACTAGGCTTTAACATCTTGCACCTTCAAACCCAATCCATGGCCAATCTCTGGTAAGTAACCAAACTGAAAGTTAAATATTATTTTCTTTTTGTTTGCAATATTCTTTGGATATTTCTCTTTTTATTGAAGAAATCTATCTCACGTTACAAGCGTGATTAAACCTTATGCAAAGGAGCTGTAGTAACCAAAAACCGATGTTCAAACCGCTTTGCTATATTTTGCGTTAAAAAGTTTATTACATTATGCGGCGAATCTTTATTACATCTTGCGTTAAATATGTGTTACATTTTCCGTATTACATTTTGCGTTAGTATTTTTTTATTTCATTTTACATAATTATTACCTTTTGCGGCAATTATTACATTTTGCGGCAAGACAGGGGTATCGAATGGCCTTCAAACGTGTACTTGCGAGCCCAGCCTGCAAATACAACCACAATTTCTGAAAACACGACTAATTGAATCCTAAATTATGAAACCTGGCGATTTCTAACAAGAGAGCAGGAGCCAAATTTTGCGAGCATTTCAGAGCTTGTGGGCACATTCAAGAACCCTTCTTGTCAATATCACGTGTCGTATCTGGCTTGCGATACTTCACCAGAAAGCTGTTTTAGAAATCTTTTCTATAGCTGTATGAGCCTTGGAGGGGGGATGGGGTCACAGTTAGTCGCGCATTTAATAGAAAAGTTATACCCTTTTAAAAATCATCTCATACACATAATTATATCATCAGATCCTCCTTAGTTCCTAGGGATATTCCAGTCAAGGGGCCCGAAGTCAGATATGTACACATTTTAATTGTTCGTCTCGCTGTAACAGCGTGCTGTAGCCGAAGGGTTTTTGTGTATATTTCTTTTCATTTCATCTTTATATCTCTCAGAATTCCGGCACCACAAGGCACAGAATGGGGGGTGATACATGAGATAATGTTTAGTGATGAGATAAGCAGATTTCTTATCAGAAAGCACGCGTCAGCTAATTTTGTATTTTATTGTGCTGTGAAAGCAAATTGTTTTATTTTTGAGGTCCGCGGGAGAAAGACTAAAAAATCCTTTCATCGATGTTCTAATCTTTTTTACTGATTTCACTTCAGAAGTAGCAGAACTAGTTTGTGGAAGCTGTAGCCGATTAAAGAGATTATGATAACAATCCAGAGCTCCAAACACATCTGCCAAACAGATTTTGCAAAGCTGATGTCAGAAAATGAAAGATTGCAAATTCCTTGCAGCTTATGGCATTTGTTTTGAGTGCAAGACCGAATACCCAGTGCACCAAATTATGACGATCTTTTTACGGCCAGTAAAAAAGATCTACACAAATGTAATTAACGAAGAAACTCGTGTCAATCAACTATCTGATAAAACATGCACATTACCATTTCCAGTACCATATTTCATCGTCCATATAGATTCTGCAGAGGAGTGGCAATGCGTTCGCGTGTAGCACACGTGTATTCCTTCATGTACATGCGCTACAAAGCAATAACACACTCGTTGCAGTTTATCACCAGCCTGACTGGCGTTCAGAGTACAGTTGTAAAGTTTCAATTAACTCCTTGAATTATTGCTTAAAATCGGCTCAAAATCAACTTATTTTCATCTATATCTGGCTTCCTTGCAGCAGAGAAGTGTTTTGTCGGTTTTAGAAGTGGTTTGGGAAAAATTATGTAATAGCATTCGTGTTAATTATGGTATTAAAGTATTCCGGTAGTTGACGACTTTTCTTTCAATACAAAGATGATGTTTTTTTATTGCGAAGTGACCAAAAACTGTTTGTTGTGCAAAAAGCAAACTTTAGAAAACAGAAAAATGTCAGGTATTTTTGGTCTTTTTTTCTAATGTAAGTTTATCAATGCCCTGTGCCATAATCCGGAAATTGTTGTGAATTGTAAAAAGCCAATTGAAAAGGTAGGTCAGTTTATAGTCTCAGGCTTTTTAATAGCGGAGTTATTCTTTTTAGAGCCTTTCTCTTTTAACCGGCTGGCTTGAATCAGTATTATGAAAACAGCTATACAGATGTTGAGCGTCACTGCATATGAAGGCGCGACCAGTTAATTAAGGCTATTGCTTTTCGTTATCCGGGAATCCCATCTGCTTTGCGTCAACTGCCTCGAGAGATCAATAGCTCTGAAAGTATTTTTGGAAATTCCATCTATTTTTTTTTGTCCACAGTCTTTGCAATTCAGGTTTATTATGAAATTTATGGTGACTCACAAAGAATAGTTTAGCATAAATGATTAGACAAATTAAAGTTTTGCAAAGAGTTCTGTTATTTGAAAAATATTAAAAACCTCATGCAGAGGACTACAAATGTATACGTGTCGTCTAATTTCGCATTTTTTGTGTCTCTTTATAAATAGTAGGTTCGAGGTTTATGGTTCACGAATACGTGGTGAAAGATACGTTAATTCAATGAGTGTGATAATATTTGAAGAATATTCCCCACTCAACAAATGAAAGATGTCGACGCCTACTTTTTAAAACCCTAACGAGTGTAATTTTAAATATATTTGGCAAGAAACGTCATACAAATTCAAAGGCCGAAGTGCGCTCAGCTGAAAATACTGGTTGTCCGTAATTTCTGTTCCGTGATTGTTCATATTTGTACAAGCGCGTGTCCTGTGCCAAAATTGGAGGGGCGGCTATTTTCGGCAGGTTAATTTTTATTGTCATCTTTGCAGAGGTCAATTACAAGGTAAAGAAGATTGCGTCTGATCGATGAAAACCAGATTTCTAGGCCAACTATAAAAGGAGGCTCGCTCCATCAACACAAAGGAACTCGGCTGCTCCTTTGCTGAAGGGAACACTCGGCTCAAACTAGTGCAATCCGTACACAAGACTCTTGGGACCTTTGTCCGGCTTGACGATTTCAAACGTTTGTTTTAACATACAGGTAATTACTACAAGCTTTTAAACCTTGTATGACTTGTGTAATTTGTACTGAATTGTGGCTGATATCGAGTATATATCTGACTCATGACTCTACGATATATCATTTTTACAAGATGAAAATGAACAGCACACCTTGGTTACGGTGTGGAAAAGAGCTGAAATACTCGATAATTGGGGCGCTGAAACTACTTACACTTTGCATGTGTTCATGCAGTTGCTGGCGATGTTTGAAATTGAGAAAGCGAAGAGTGGGTTTCATATTTTAAATGAAGAACTTACTTAAATCTATAAAAAAGAATATCAATTTCTAAAGTAAAGAGTTAATTTCACGAGTCCGATTTACAAGAGCGATAATGGCCCTCTGTCTAAGGAACTACCGTTCAGTGGTCAGTGCTGACATTAAGATGTTATGAAAAACTGAAAAACGTGACGAGTTGTTTGTTGGCGAAACGGGCGATTGTAGGATTTAACTATACACGACAGCAATGTACATTAAATGAAACGTGATCGGTATTAAATGAATATCAATTATATGGGTTTTCCATAATTAATCGAAAGGATGCCATTAAATTTGTAAAGCGATAGCAAAATGTTGTCTACACTTATGTAGTATTTATTGGGATGGGTCTGAATGTTTTTTTTCCTTTTAGTTATGGATTGCTCTACTCGAGCAAAACCGGAGCTGGTTTATATTACCACGACCTCTGCATGTGCAGTGCAGGGATATTAGTTATGTGATCACACCAAAGTATGAAATTTGGTTGTGTTCCCTTGCATTACAATGAACATGTAAAACATAGTTACTTTACGCACAATACACAATAGTTCACTAAAGCCATATAAAACGACTGCGAGTGTCTTTCTCTTTGAACTGCAATATAAACATTCACAAAAGAGAAGTCCTAGAGGCATTCAAAAAGCAAAGTTGCCGTTCTTATCAGCTTTCTACGGAGTGCTTGTATCAGTAACTATGACAGTTTATAGACAGAAGAAGCCGTTTTATGAGACTTCTATAAAATACGATAAGAAATGAGTGTCTATCTGTTGGTATAAACACTACTTTTGCAACCATTAGCCAATCTGAGCGCACGTTATACATATGATCTATTGTATAAAGTTTCTTTAATTTCTATTTTCAAAAATTAAATAATTAAGTTAGTCACAGTCTGTGCATGGTATGTTCTTAGCATGTTCTTTCATTTTTTGTTGTCTTTTTTCTGCTTCGTCCATATTTGTATAAACAAAGCCGTTTTCGTTCAGAATGGAGCGTATTGTTTTCAATATATTAAAACTACTCGATCTGCTTCTATGTTTTCGTTCTCAATGTTAAAATTATTAAACGATATTTTTAAAACGTGGCGAAATTTAATTTTCCGACGACATATTTTTCAAAGTACCGTTTACTTGAGGGCCTATATCGCATGCATTCGCTAGCTGAGGTTATTGCCTGTTGGTCGCGGCAGTTTACAGGACTGCTTTCAGACTAAATACAGACTGACTACAGCCCAGGGGCAAAACAAGAGGAAAAGATCAAATGAGCTGGTTTCACATACAATTTCTAGTTTGTTCCACTCCAGATTTTCCATTCTGTGTGAGCTTTCATTTTCAGCTCTTCGATACAACTATAAATGGAACTGACTTGTCTAGAAATGCAAAACGAGAAATGATGAGGGATCGTTTTAACTAGAAATTAGGAAATGTTTGGTTTGCTCTTTCTTATCAATATACTATGGTCAAAGACCAATAGTGCATACCAGAGGTTCAATTTGTCTGGCTTTAGTATATAACTTGACCCAGTTTTGTATATGATTTACGTAATGTTTCAAGTTTTATTGAGATCATTAATCAAAACTGCAAAACAGTACTACCCGCAAATAGCAAGTGCGCTAGTCTAGGTGGGTAGTAGTTCAAATTAAACATATTTTAAAAACTAATACAAAATTACAATAAATTGAGGCAACAAATAAACTAAAAAGTACAATTGAAATAAACAGTATGTAGGAATAACTAAAGTAAGTAATAACGTAGGTACATGGATTAAGTACTGATTAAGTAATACTAAAACTGTGGTAGCTCGAGCTCATTTATGGAGATCGACAAATTTCGAAATAAGTACGCTGATGCCAACATAATCATCCTGTTCAAACAGTAAAGTGTCTTGTATATGTTTATTAAATTTCAACTTAGGTTTCAAAGACTAAATTATTTTCCTAGTTTGGATTTATTCGCATCTTTTTTCTCATTTTTACAAACATTACAAAATGACAATATTTCGGGTCGTTGAATCTTTGAAAGTGAGGCAAAATATCACAAGCGCTTCTTGTTTTAAAATACATTCGATGACTTATTACCATTGCCACTTAGAAAAAGAATTTAGCCAAAACTGATAAATTTAGTTGGTAGCTGCATGTATATATCGACATAAACATTAATTTTAGTTTTTACGTTATTTGAAGACTTTTACTGACGCAGTGAAAGTAATTTTTCTTTCATAATTTACGGATTATGTTGAGTTTTATCTTTGGTTTACAAATGTTATTGCGAGTTTTGTGGCTCTCAAATCTATACCGTGACCTCTTCGTTTTGCGAGACCTTATAATTTAGGTCTGTTTTTTAGACTCAGGACCTCCACTGCTCAGCGGTCTTTCTTTCATCGTGCAATAAAAACTTAGAACTCGCTCAACAACCGAACGGAAAATAGCAAAACTCTACAACATTTTAAGCAAGCCGTGAAGGCAGAGATTTTATTGTGATTTTAACTGAACCATTGTAAATTAACTTTCAAAATCCCGAGAGGGAAAGTTAATAATAAATTGTATGGTATTGTATTGTAAATCAGCTGCATGTGCCAAACCGTACGAATGCTTCCAGCATCGTCAGGTTTAAGCAAAAAATAAGTTATATTAAATTATTTAAGCTGCTGGGCTTGTTATTGGGTTGGGTTCATTATATATTTTATCTTTATTACTATAATCTACACGAAAGCATGATCAGCATTTTGACTGCACTTATAATTTTAATTCTCTTGTTATTGCAAACTCATTTTTTCTGAAAAAACGTCTATTTTTTGGGCTGAGGTTGACCATTCTTAACTTTCTTCACAATCTCGGTCTTAAACGTTCTTAAAATGTATTCTTGTCAGTATATACGTTCAAAACGGGACTCAAGTATTGCTCTGACTTTTGCTGGTTTATAGTAGCAGTGACAGTTCCATTATCAAAAGTTTATGAAGTAAAAAAGAGTGTAGTAGTAGTTGTAGCAGTTCTAACTTGATTTCTTTATAGATTTATACTAAAAATAAATGTATACGTTGGGGAGTGATAAGGATAATTGTTAAACTTTGTCGATACCATGCATTCACAATCCAATGTTATTTTGTTATTAGGTGAGGGTCATGCGAGGTATTTTGTTAAAGTCACCAGTGTCGGATTTTAATACTATGCTGTCGACTTTAGCTTTACAAACTCCAGTCTTGTATGTCTGTTATGTCAGTTAATTGGTTCTTTTAGACAGCAAAATACCAAGTTTGATGTTAGGGGTGCAGTGTGGCGAGCTGATATGACAAATTGTCTCATCACAAGTGTTTTGATCATGAGTTCAAGTGGAAACTCTTGTTGAGTACAACTTGAGAACGTGTGAGAACATTGCTTTCATCTGCCTCCTTCTAGCTCATAGCTTGCAAGCTTACTCATGTCATTACATCCTCACTGACAAGTAAATTACATCGAAAGTATTTGTGTTCGTCTATTTGTAGTGAAGTATATGTGTACTGTACTGTGTATAGGTGAATTATCAGTGGTTTCGGTAAAAGACATTTTCAAAAATTCGAATTGAAGCTGAAGGGGATTATGGAATGTATGATCAAGAAAATATAAACGATTACAATAAAGATCCAGTTTGATAAATAATTTGAAGTAAGTCCTTACAAACGTTTGTTTTCCAAGGAGTATTTGCAAGTGTTTATATTTCTAAGTCATCCCGTATCGAGAAGCTCTGTCAACCGTGTCTCACTCTTAATTCGTTGTTTTCATAACTTCAATGTGTTTGTTTTCTTGAGAAGTGTATTTTAATACACTTAAAAGTACGTCTTTCAGTGAAAGATAATCGGCAATATGGTCTTTGAACTCAGTGGAAACACTAGTTGTTGAAGGAAAAGTTCCACCCAAGAAGATGAAATGATTTAAAGCGTTATTAAATGTGTTTACAACAAAGTTCCATCACTTGCAGTACACACTGTTCTGCGACTCATTCCTAGCTTGCTGAAGAATTTAAACCAAATGAGAACAATAATCAAAGTACGCTTGAGGGATGGGCAGTTGTTTAGAAAATCAATAAATAAAAATGGTATGAATGCGATTTCAATTCACCTATGTTTTTAACGCATTATAAGCTGGAAATCAAGTGATATAAGAGAGGTCACTGAACCTTCCGAAATTGCTTTTCGATATGGCGTATCACCAGGTACGTCTAATCAAAACTCATTATTAGCTGTAACACCAAATTTTAGTGCTCCAAACTGTCAAATATGATACTAACCATTTATTAAGTTTTAGATTTTTATCATTCCTAATTCTAAAGTTCTAGCACTCAGCGCGTTTACCGTCTTTGCATTTTCAAAACATGAAAAGCCAATAGCGTCCTCGTTAAGATTATAGCCTTATAAATAATAACTATCAGTTTGATCAAATTTCGTAATTAATGAGTGCAGATTTTTCTTAGCAAAGATCCTGCAGACGCAAATAGCTTGTGTTCTTGGCATTTCAAACCTAGCTGCATGCTATCAAAGATTTGAATTTAGCTTATTCGCTCCAATACCGACCGATATTACCTCTGATAAGTTTATTTTCCTTACTTTCAAAAAACATCCATAGGAAGGGAGTGAGTTTATTTTAACCCATTAATGGCACGCATTGATTAACGTGTTTGTCCAATTTGATCACGGAGATTTTGATTGCAGCTAAACTAGCAAATCGCGGCTGGTTTAGGATTTTGGTTGATTTAAAGCTCTCAGAATTTTTAGATAGAAGGTTTGGGGTTTAAGGAGATACGGGAACCCCCAGCCAAGGCTACTAACTACCCACCCCACCGTCAGAATTCAGGGGATAAAGGAACCCACCCGAGGTTATAAACCAATCCTCCAGCCCCCTCCCCAGAAAGGAGGTTTGGGGTTCAGGGGATATAGCCAGGCACCTTCCACAGTCTACTGACCACCCCCACCCACAGGCTATGCTGTTGAGTACTTGAAGCATGCTGTGTGTTTCAAAACTGGGCTCGAAATACTATTAGGCGGTGTTTAGATGATATCGGAATAAGTTTCATTCCGGTACGACTTCATCGCGGTTCCATACTGAGTTTCTATATTGGTTTACATGATACCTTCTAAAATCTCATTCCAGTACGAGTCATGCCGGAATGAGTTCATCCCGGTAGTCGCACTGGATCGAAATGTTCGAAATCTGGCCGCACGTTCCACAGGTATCATGTAAAGGAGGTACAAGCTCATTCCGGAACGGAATTAGGCAAGTGGAATGATTGGGCCGGCTGATCAACTGACTCATATTTTCGATCCGACGATGTTTTTACCGCACTTTTGTTCCAAGAATGAGAACTTCTATATAAACGTGGAATGAAATATGTGTGTCGTACCGGAATGAAATTCATTCCGGTATCATGTAAACACCACGTTCAGTTAGTGGCCTTCAAAGTGCTGTTGCAACTGAAAGCGCGACACTTTCAGGGATCTAACTTAACCTTCCATTTCTCCTGGAAGACTAGTTTTGAAAAAGGCTTGTTTTTCTCTGCGTTGGCGAGTAAGCTGAATATGAGTTTTGATCAACAAGGGTTGATATGGTATGTTTTTCGCCATAAGGTTTGGTGTAAAGCTGACGTTTCGAGCGTTAGCCCTTCGTCAGAGCAGACTGAGGAATTGTGGGGAAATCAGTGTTAAGTATTGGGGTATTAATTTATGCGGAGGGAAAAGTCATATCGTGCCATTGGTTAGAATTTGTAGCGTCTAATTGGTCAAAAAATGTTTGAAACTATGTGAATGAAATCCGTGATTTCTCTCTGCAGCTTCGTTATGTCGCTAATGGTAGGCTCTGCAGAACCTTGCTTCGAGCAAGTGGAAAAACGCGACCCAAGCCCCATACCCATGGAGCGAATGTGTGAAGGCTTGGTGGCTAAGCCCGGAGTATACTGGGACAAGGACATTCAGCGGTACATGGTGGATATTGACTCCAAGAAGGGCACGCATGGGTTTTTGAGACTGCCATCTCTGGCGGACGATGATGAGATGAGGCGAATCTTTGAGGAAAGCTACAAGTCCAGACGAACTGTAGTTGTTGTATACGGCACTAGTACGAATGAGATCAGTTCTGTACGCAATTGATTGTTTTGTGCAGTTAAATGGCTTCTAGTGCCGATGAACTTGTGTTTTGAACTGTGAAGTTTGAATTATTGTTTGGGTTATAAGCTTTCAAACAGGAGAGATGGTTATTAATAGACAGAAAGACACAACACAACTGAAATAATTAAAGTGTAGCTGGAGAGATATGCTGCAGGTCTTGTTGGGCCAATATATTGATGATATGTATCAAGCAAGTTGATATGTAGATTAATAGTTTTTTCAAGAATGTCAGAAAGGCAAACTCGTTGCATGTAATGAATTAATCAATCAATGAGTTAATCAAATGATTAATTTCAAATAAACCGTTGTGACGGAAACTTGGGCTTCAGTCTACTTATACCACCAGCATCCTCTAATTCTGTTTGTTTATCTGTCTGTCTGATATTTTTTCTAGTTTTATATGGCTTTCACGTAAAGAAGTTGTAAACTTATGAAACTACCGTATTTAAACAAAGGTGAATTCAATCCAATCTGTTTGTCTGTCTGTCTGTCTGTCTGACTGATTGTCTCTCGTGGAACGAACGTTCATAATCAGATAGAGAGTAGATTCTCGTAGATAACCTCAGGATAGCTCGTTTAGCTGGTTGCATGTTTGACCGAAGTGGCTTTATAAGCGAAGTCAACAGCGACTTCAGAGCGGCTTGAGTGT
>JAOEHT020135579.1:0-12234 GCA_025448195.2 Parazoanthus atlanticus
GCTATCAGAACAGCGGCAGCAGAGCATCGCAGGCAGCTTAGGAAGAGCACGAATAGGTCGCCATCAGCTGCCTATATCCCATGTCCTCACTGCCCAAGAACAATCAGAGCGCAGATTGGCCTCACCAGCCATCTGCGCACACACAGAAATGAGAACTGATGGTCCTCGTCGTTGCGACGGACGAACACACACACACATTTGATGTTACATACTCAATTATCTTTTAGATTTAATATGCATACACATATTTTAGCGTATCTAATGCCTGTATTTAATACAGTACACGATTGATTTTAGATGTTATTACATATATACACTAGTTCTTTTTGTAGGTTAGGTGTCCCCAATTAGCATATTCATTACCTAAATTAATTGACACGTTACTAAAAGTATTATTGATATTATTATTATTATTATTATCTGTAAAGCAGGTTTGCTACTATACAAGATAATCGGCTAACAAGATATTTGCACTCGTTTCAGTCCCTCTCTTTCGATTATTTGTACTCTACTGCATGAGTCAGTTAGTAATCACAGGTGGAAAAGGCCACGCGAATGTTTTGCAAAACTGTTATCCTATACCTTTTCACTGACGAAGAACAAAAAAAATAAGGAGTAGTATCCGACTCTCCATTGCAGTCAACAGACGTGACAAAAGAACCGTACTCAGAAGAACTTAGTTGTAGTTTTCAAGAACGTGGCGGGTTTTGGTCAGAGCTTCAAGACCAATTTGAGCATATTAAAGACGACTGCATGTCGGCAGGTTATCCCCTTCAAAATAACTATTTGCATCCAAACGATCATAAATAGAGACATGAAAAACAAAGAAGCTGCAACTTAACGTTCTTTCCAAATATCAAAATATCGGCTCCAAAAAGATGATTTATAATTGCCAGTAACAGTATTTTTAATTTCTTCACCGAGATTGAAGTTTTTGAACTCGCCGTCTACAATTTTCAAATCTACAGCTCACGGTTCCACGTCATTTCCGCTGGCTGTTATACTAATCAACTAACTCTTCTGTGACTTTTCATTTTTCGTTTTCTTGATACTGGATTGGTAATGAACTATAACTTCAATCACTATACGCGTACACACGTGATACGTACATCCCAGAACGTTTTGGAAAATATTTGTATTACAAGGAACCCACCTGTTGGTAATGTTCAAGGCTCATGCAGATCATATTTGCCATGATAACAACCATCACAAAATGCATAAAAAACATGCTTTCCGTAGCCCACCGACACCAGTTGCGTAACTTCTGGCAGATGTCTATCTCTTCAGCAACGCTGTAGAAATCGCTCTGTCGAAGGTCAAAGACGCTGTCTGCGTACAGGCTCTCGTCATCCCGCCGTACATGCTCACTGACTCTATCATTACGAGTGTGATGTTCTTTCACATCGGTGTCAGCATTTGGAGTTTCTTCTTCCTCCAAAGGTGTGGTAATTTCAACAGCAGATGTATTACGTGGCGATCTCTCATCTTTCTTAACTAAACTCAAGGCTTCTTTAAGCGCTAACACGTCAAGTGCTCCTACTCTCTTTTCGGGATGACAAGTTGGCGTTGTAGCTCTACATTGGGATTGGCTTCCGTGGTTTGAGTCTTGACACCCCGGGTTACTGGAAATATCTGGCTGTAACGTGTTGTTTAGAGAATATACATTTAAATTACTTGGTAAAGCAGAAGCTTTACCTTTATCACTTGCACCTTGGTTTTGTTTCCGTCGTTCTGAATTTTGCCGCGAATTACCCTTAGAGGGACTCGCGTAACAGTTTTGCTCATAGACGTGGCACATGGAGTGACAGTGAGTTTGATGTTGTCTGCGCAGCGAAGACTTCCTTGACAAGTTTTTGCATTCTTGACAGTTAGCTTCACATTCTTGGCAAGAGAACGCGGAAGTCATTGTAAAGGCTGTTCCAGAAGCCACTGAAGTAACAATAGACCCGTTGGAACAAACGCTATTGATAGAATCGGATCTCGCTTTGTGTGGTGATTGTGTGAATGCCAGCGATACATTTGATTTGGCTTCAGTCACAAGTGGAGACTGCGAGGTAGGATTAAGATTCACAGACAAAGACGAAGTAGCCTCCGCGTGAATTGAAACACCGTGCGAACAAAGTGGGTTCTTTGAATCTGGGCCAAGTCTTTTTTCAAGCGTTGGTGGCTGTAACATGTGTGACGAAGGAGTCATGATTTGCAAGAGTCCCTCATCTTGTTTAGGAGACTCAACATTTATTTCAGGAATTTGTAAGTTTTCTATGGAGAACTTGTCTTCGTCAGAATGAACCGAGCTAAATATGTCTGGTGTAGTGGGAACGAAGCAGTTGTACAGATGATGATGCAAGTGATGATGATAAACATGATGGTGATGATAGTGGATGTGCTCGTTAACAGAACGCTTTTTCCTGAAGCAGTCTAGCAGTGGCTTCCACAAGCAACACAGGCCACGGCGCGCTTTGCGCGTGTGTCTCAACCCTGCCTGGCGCCGGTTTTCCTCCATCATTTCCGTCTCACGTTGTTTTGTCTCTTGGAACTGCATGGTTATCACCACAAGGCACAGGTTGACCAGAAAAAACGAACCGCTCTGGTAATTGAACAGAGAAGTAGTTTAACAGAATTGAACGTTTCAGTGTTTCTATGGAAACTGAAATGATGTTCGTCATAAGCGTTCAGAAATATACTAGCAAATGTCGTGACCTACATTAAACCCTCAATATGGTTAGAATATTATCAGGCCAGAAGCCTAAGCTCTAACCGACCTATTAATAAGCTAATACTGACTTCCGATTGGTTGCTTGACTGTTAATTTTTCCTTAATACCGTGCACTTAATTGTTAATAGCACATGTGCAATAAAACCTAAATTGGCACTGTCATCCGGGAACTTCTTTTACCTGAAAAACTTAGAAATGATCGGAGATGTTTTGCAATGGTATGGAAAATTTTCGAAAGTCTTCGGCAACGTTCGGAAAGTCTTCGGAAATCTTCGGAAAACCTTCGGAAAATCATCGTTAAATCACCGGAAGTCTTCGGGAAATCTTTGGAACAATTCGGAAATCTTCGGAAATCTTCCTAAAATCTTTGCAACACTTCGGAAAGTGTTCAAAAATGTTCGGAAAGATTTTGGGGGAATTTGAAAACTTTGAAAATCTTCGAAATGATAGGGAATTTTGAAAAAGTTGGTATTTTTGGTAGTTGTAGTATTAACAGAAAACACCAACCGAGTTCTCGATGAATTAATGAAAATACCATTTTTATTTGATGAAAGTTACAAATACCACTTCTGCTTCGCTTTCGTATTACGCCACTTTCATCAAATAAAAGTGGTATTTTTCTCTAATTCTTCTCGAACGGTAGTGTTTCCTATACTTATTGACCCTCAGAAAAATATTCTGACCCTCTGACGGGAATTTTTGCGTTTGAAAGCCTAATCTAACAATATCATGTGATGATGATCCTAAAAAGATATGATATGTGATAGTTCCACATGTCGTTAACATGGAAAAGTTAAATCTTTAGTAACGCTGGAATGAGTTAAGCACTCAACTGTTGAAAGGATACAGCTACAATGCGTTTTCACGTCCACTTTGTGGGCACTGAGCTTTAAAACAAAGCTTCCAATACTACTGGTGTCCTTGATGTCATTGGAAAGATCGTTCCACAAGGGCACCAAAAATATGAAAATGAGCTATGACTAAAGTAATGATGGATTTCCTACCACGATCAGAATGACAAAGTATATCCAGTCCCAAAAGTTGTGAGAGTCCTGAACGAAGTACATGATGTCTGACCATCCCTCCATCGTGATCACCTGACAGAAAATAGTTTGTTACACAAGAAGAGAAACTTTGAGATTTCTGTAGAAAAACGTTGCAAAAAGGTAAGTTAGAATTACAATAGCTGCAAAGCCACATTCCATGCTATTTGGAGCAATAAAATGAGGACATTGGCGATTTTGAATATTTGACCAAAACGTTCGAGCATTGGGTGGGGAATATCAACATAACAAACGGTACGCGGCCACGTGTCTTGTAGACTAGGCCTGGCGGCGAACCACGTGTCCTCTGGACTAGGCCGGGCTGCCAATCACCTGCCCTGTAGACTAGGCCTGGCTGCCAACTACGTGTCCTGTTGAATAGGCTTGGCTGCGAACCACGTGTCCTGTCGACTAGGCCTGGCTGCCAACTTGACTGTAGACACTCGTCAATTATGTTTACCTACTCGCATTAATTAAGAAACATAAAATATGGCGCTCCTAGTTGAGCATATATCAATGCAAACCTCAAGAAGGTTGGGCGGGAAGGCAATGGGCGGATATTTAAAATTTTCCCTTGTTCAAAAGAAACTCCAAAAGGCATTCCACAATTGTTAGATAGGTTTCGTGTTGACGACATTAAAAGTGAGCAAAGAGTTTATAGTTATGGTAAAATCTTTGTACTACAGCTGTAACTTATTGCGAAACGCCGACTGCTACATGGAAAAGGTAGTACTTGATGGTGCTGTTGCTGTCGTATCAGTTGTAGTTGTTGTTGTTATTGCCATTGCTGTTTTTGGTTATGCATGATTTGCATTTTTTAAAACAGTTAAGGTGGCAAATTGTTGTATTTCACTATGACGTCACAGACTGTACAATAACACAAACAACATTACTTCTATTTTAAACAGAGGTAAGTCCCAGTTAGTTTCGTCTTTACTCATTTGACGACAAGAACAATCTAATTTATTATTATTATTATTATTGTTATTATTATTATTGTTATATAATTATAATTTCAATTGAAAATCCTAGTGTAGTATTTTGTAAATGTGAAATATAGTTTGTGTAAATTTTCTTTTTGCTCTACTTCAGCCCTACAATGCAACAATAATACATAACTTGTAAGCGGTTTGCCACTCATCCTGCTGCAGATATATCTTTTACAAAATTATGAAAAATTCTAGTAGTAACAATACTTCATTCAAGTTCCAAAATTTGTAGTATGGAGTCTTCTGTGGAGAGTGTGAAAATTTAAACAAATTTTGACGTCGTATTTATATATAGGGCAATTCATGATCATAGATTTAGTAGGTGAGCACACTAAACTACAATGTCGCATATTTCGTTAAACGACAATTTTCTGTTAATGCTTTCAATCACAATTTACCTGAAATATAACAATCCAGGATATGCCAATATTGTCGAACGATACTGCCTGGTGAAATGGGTTAGGACCATCGGCTCGACACTCCGTGTACAAGGAGTTCCAGTCAACACACTCAGTCACGTTAGTTACGGCTATATCATCGCTTACCAACTGCTCATGCGCAGGAGTTCTAGTACACCGTTCGTTGTTTTCGTAATAGGGAGGAATGCTTGAGCATGTTAACATTCCGTTCTGACTTGGCAAAGAGCAAATGTAGTCTGGCTTTTGGAATGAGGATGCGTAATAACTGGAGAAGTTCAGACTGTACCTAGAAACACAAAAGAACTTATCTAAGATGATTTCAGTCAAGAATGTGCCTTTAACCTTTTCTTCAGGTTTCGAGAAATTGTTTGACTTCTGATCGCTTTTAAAACGGTTTTGCTGTGTTTTCCATTTTACAACCGAATCAAAAATCAAGTTCTGCTTTCTTGACAATCGGACCGTCGGTATCAAAAAGTTGTTCTAAGTCACATGCTTTTTTCGAACGAAAGCACTCAGAAGAAATTAGCTCTTGCAAGGCTTACATGAAAGATTTTTAAACTGACTTTGTGCTGCAGTTAACCAATTCGCAAGTGACTCAACGGGGTAAATGAGGTATGACAAAAAAAAGAAGTGGGCTCTGGCACATACAATAATTTTGTTGCTATCTCAAATGGTATAAAAATTATTACTACAGAAATCGAATTTCAACCCGAAAGACTGTATTTGGAGCTGTATCTTCTTCCTTTGAAGCGAAATTGTTCATTTATTGCTAGATTTTACAATTCAAACTCAATTTAGGAATCCTTTCTTTTTTACACAACTGTATCTATAAGTAGTCGGTTTACTGGTACGCAAAAGCACATTTTTCAAACGAAGACACAAGAGCAATCTGCAAGACGGTTGTCCATGGACTTTTAATGATAAATTAGAATAAATTGACAGCTTCCAATAAAAGAACACAACCAAATAAGACAAATCAGAAAACGCTGATTTTCCGCTTGTTTATGTTTGTTTTTCCATTATATTTTAAGTATTAGCAATTGGTAGCTGTCAGTCATGGAACATTTGCTGAAAATTTCTAAATACAAAAATGGCCAAGTAGCATTCACTAGCTTTCAGGTTTTCCCCCCAAAAGTTTTTGCAGAATAACTTCTATAACAAACATGCGTTAAAACATGCATTAAAGTATAAAGCCTAGCCAAGGGTGGAGATCGTTAACGGGAACGAGAAGAACGTTGTGGTTCTCAGTAGCAAATCAATAACATAATTCTGTTGTAGGTAAGCTGCATTTCAATTAAACCAAAATCAGTCAAAAGAACCTACTTTACAACATTCAAGCATTCTTACGTTGCCAGAGAGGTGGAGTTCATGAAGCACCTGTTGCGGAGCTGGCCCTGCCACAGTTGCACCCCCACAATCCCAAACACAAAGAACATAAGGAACGACAGCATCAGCACATTACCCAGCATCGGGAGGGTGTCCAACAATAGAGTTACTAGGATACGGATACCTGCAGGGGAGGGAAGCGGAGGGTGTCCAACAATAGAGTTACTAGGATACGGATACCAGCAGGGGAGGGAAGGGGAGGGTGTCCAACAAGAGAGTTACTAGGATACGGGTACCTGCAGGGGAGGGAAGGGGAGGGTGTCCAACAATAAAGTTACTAGGATACGGATACCTGCAGGGGAGGGTGTCCAACAATAGAGTAATTACCAGGATGCGGATACCTGTAGGGGAGGGAAGGGGAGGGTGTCCAACAATAGGATACCTGCAGGGGAGGGAAGGGGAGGGTGTCCAACAACAAAGTTACTAAGATATTGATACTGCATGGAAGAGGAGGGCAAGGTGTCCAGCAATAAGGTTACCGGAATACGAAAACCTGCAGGGGAGGGGAGGGTACCCAGCAACAACGTTACGAGGAAACAGACATGTACTAGGGACGTGTGGGTGTTCAGCAACAATGTTGGAAAGAAGCAGGTACGTACATGGGAACGGCACTAGGTAGGGGTATTGAGTACAGTGTTCCTAGGAAACGGACATGTACAAGGAAGGGGTGGGTGTCCAGCAACAATGTTGGAAGGAAGACGATTTGTACATGGGAACGGTACTAGGTAGGGGTATCGAGTAGTAATGTTGTTAGAAAACAGACATGTACTAGGGAGGGTTGGGTATCGAGTAACAATGTTGCTAGGAAACAGACGTGTAAAGAGATGGGCGAGTGTTGAGTAAAACGGGTAGGTAGAAAGGATGGTTATTGGGTCACAATGTTAATTACAAGAAACGGATATCTGTAAGTATGGGGAGGATGTCGAGTATCAATGTTACTATTCGTGAGAGGAAAATTAACAGTAGCACTATATAAAGAGCAACCTTACTTGGCACTCGGTTGATAGCTCGCAGAGGCCTCAGCACACGAAACGCGCGGATGATTGTCAAAACTGAATCGTTTCCCAGCATCGCAGTCTCGATTACACTATGGAACACAAACATTGAGATTTCAGTCCTAAAGTACTACATGGTAGAATAGGCCTCCAAAGGAAATGCTCTATTGAACTCTAAGCTTTCCAGTGTTATTTACCTCATGCATGAGGTGAATATAAGTGCGAGAGTGCGTGACTTATCTCTCGAGAGTGGTATACTAGGTATGTATAGGTACGAGCAAAATGGGAGTAGTAGAGAGGAAGAGAATGTAAGTAATGTGCAATAAATTAACAGGTTTTAAACCAAATTTTCTTGTTTTGATGATGCAACGCTTTCTCCACACCCTTACAAAGCTCGGCTAGCATTTTCAGACGGTACATATCATAGTACAATGCTTCAAATCGTCGTCAGATATTAAATATCTAAAAAGTTTCTGCATAGTTTGCGGTTACGTTTTCTCACATTATGCAGTTACTGAACTAGCTGCTTCCGAAGCAATCTTGCCAACTATAGGGCTTTCTGATTGACCGCTGTAATTAAACTTAATAGCTTTTGTTAATATCATTGTTTTGAAAACCATTGATAACAGACTATTAGACTAAAGAATAGCATAACAACTTGTAAGTTTAAAGACAACTCACCCCACGAGTACAATGAGGAAATCGAGTCTGTTCCACTTGTCCTGCAGATAACCTTTCTTTCCTACCACTCCCATCGCAATCATCTTGATCACCATTTCCAAGAAAAAGAAGGTAAACACGCATTTCTCCAGGACCTCCAGCGCTTTACATTTGTTAGTCCTGCATTTGTTGTCAAAAGGGTCGTACATAGCCAGCGTGATGCAATTGGCCATGATCACAAACATGCTGATCCTTTCGAACCAAGTGCTTATAGTTAAGAGACTCTAACTTACGTTGCATTTGACTACAATTAGAAACGTATTTTAGTTTTTTGTAATAATAATAATAATAATAATAATAATAATAATAATAATGATGATGGTGATAATGATAACAATAACAATGATATAATATCCCCGGGGAATGGAGATTACTCCCGATCGGTTGCTCGATTGATCGTCGAAAAATTTAGAAAAATATCTTAAAAATACCTCAACTACAAATTGCGTTACCCTAAAAGTATCCAATGGTCCAGTTTCGTATTCCCATTTGCCGCTGATTACAATGACTATAGACTCATTTTTACAGTGTTAGCCTCGACTTGGTGTTGAATATCTATACACACCAGCAAGAAGGATTAGATGTTCGAACCTGCAACAAAACACAGAGTTGTGAATAGCTCACAACTACGTCGGTAATTATGAATATCTAACATCAAGTCGAAGCTAACACTGTAAAACTAGTCTGTAGTCATGTACTCAGCGGTAAATTGCCAATACGAAAACTGCACTATTCTGAAATATAAACCCCCAAACTAAATGATCAAACACCATTTTTGCCGTATATTTCAGCTATAACCAGACTGATACTGTTTCATGAGCCCTTTTACCTCCCAAAAATACCCAATTTTAAAATACTTTTGCGTAAATACTGGCTTGCTAATTTCAACCAATAAAATACGACGAGCACCCCGACTTCAAATTCGAGGGGAATACCCTCCCTCGGGTTTAATAACAAGTTTTATTACCACCGAAAGTATTTATAGTTGCGATACAGATAGCCAAATTTTAATTACAAGATATTAGTGGCAAAGTGATCTCAAGAAACTAGGTACGCAGTTTGTCTACCTTGTTGAGGATATAGTATTTATTCAGTTTTAAGATCGCGTTGGATGTATTAAGTATTACACGTATTGACACAGATTTAAGGTTGCTGATTAAATACTGAAAGGATCTTGTTCTTTGTTAGCTAACGCGTTATAATTTTTTCAACTAAAATGAAGACTTATGAGTCCATAGATCGAATTACAGAATTTCTATCTTTTCAACTGTGTGATTCAGATAAATGACCAGTGTTACAAAACACGTTTATTGGAATTTAGAAACTTCTAAATACATGAACAGTACCCGTACCTTAACTCTAATCCTAGCCCTAAATCTAATGAGTCAATGTGTGTAAAGTTGTGTTGTAAACTGTGGGTCCAAAACCAATCTTAAACCTTACCCTAACCTTAGATTAACCCTAACACTAACCCTAAAACCCTCTTTAAGCCCTTAACCTAACACTTACCCTAACCTTTACTTTTCGTCGACTAATCCATAACTTATTGACTCACAAAACAACGGTCCTCTTGGTGCATATAATCTAGAAATTTAGTTAAATAAAGAAATCTTTATATTATTTGTATAGTAAAATCGTAGCACTGACAATAATTTCCCTGTGCATTCTGGGCAGGTGTGTTTTATTCCCGTAAAGGCCGTCAAGGGAAGGAAAACAACCAAAAATCTTACGTTGGTCGTCAAATTTGCAGAACGATATACAAAAGTAAATTATTCTTTAGGTTTTTCTCCAGAGTAGAGTTTACATTAACAGTTTACGTAATGAAAACGCCGAAACAATTTGAATTCAAGATTTTCGAACCAAACAAGAATAGCAGTGGCCTTGATAATTTACACTGTTTATCAAGCAGCCCTGTTTTTTAGCAGCACATTTTTAGAGATTCTAAAATAACGACAAAAGGTATTTACCAGGGAGTTTCAAAGGATATGGCCAGCGAACTAGGCGGATGAACCATCTACGAAGGATTTGATCCTTTGGCAACACGAAACACGAAATAGTCTCCACTTCAATATTGTTCTTGAAATTGTGAGTTTCTGGTTCCGTGATGGAAGTGTCCGTCCGATCGTGTGAGGAACTTTCATCTCTGTTTGCCTCAGCGTTTGATATCTCTTCGGACATGCTAAGCTGAATTTAAAGTGGTAAATGTACCTAGCTTAACATTTTACCTGAGTCCAGGAGCATCCTTTCATTCTTTTACAACTGTATCCAACACTTTGTTCCTTTTCGTTTTGTTGTTAGAAATGGTAATCAGTTGCTATCCTGCAGTCAATGCTTTCCTCTGATCGCTACAAGGAACAAGAAGTATTTCAGAAGCTCCAAAGAAAAGTGTGCTTCCTCATGTAACTAAAAATTCCCGATTAAATTCCGTACTTAACAAACAACATCTTCAGTACCCGTTATTCCAGGTTGATCGACTCCAAACACGATTAAAGACGAAGAACTGTACAGTCGACGTGGGAGCTCGTTTCGGCTTTTCGTATAATATTCATAATACCTCCAGCACTTTAGTTGGGCAGTTTAGTTGTCATATCTGTTCATGATCAGCTCATTCATCTAAAAATAGAAGATAATTGTCACATATCAGAACGAAGAGGAAACTGTTTTGAAGAAACGTTTAAGAAATTGTCGAGGCTATGAAAGTTACCTAATTACTAAAATTTTGGTTCTTTTGCATTGAACGATCTTTAATTTGATCTAAAAAGCCACAACGAGCCGCTAATGCATCTATTCAATAAAAAAATTATTTTTCAGAGGACAGGTGGAATGCTAAATTGCTATTTTAAGAGCTTGATGTTTTCAAAAGCGAAAATTAACATGCTAGAAACGACATTTTACAAAAGCTGTCAGCGAGAAGCAACTGAAGGGGGTAGAACATTTTAACTAGTACTGAAAAGACGGTTGTAATCCTGAACCTCACGGACACGCTAGCCAGGGTTGGGTGGTGTATTCACGGGAACCAATGCATCAGAATAACTATGTTTTATTAACAACATGTTTGTTTTACTGAGAATTTAATTGTACGAACATCAACATACGATAGTGAATACTGATATTTGAGGTTGATAACAAGATTGTGACTGGAACTAATTTACATGAATCGTCTAAAATACTTTAGAAACTGTCAAATTGAGTTTCCAGAAAATCGTGCTGAGCGAACAATCTAGACAAGTAATTGTCCTTACGCAAAGCTCACAAACATTTTAAGGAACGACTTCATTTTAGAAAGAGTCGGTTAAATTATTGTATGTATGTACGTATGTATTTATGCGAAGTTTTAGGCCTCGTTAGGAGAACTTTTCCTCCTGTGACCGAACAGGAGACTGCATACATCGTACTGTGACTGGAGACCATGCACCAATAGGATATGCTAGTTTTGTCCGAAATTCATGTACATCAAATTTGTATTTTGAATGTTTTGGACTTGAGAAAGTCCAGCGACGAGTAGCACGTTTCGTCATTTCTGATTACTATAAATTCTAACCTGGTTCTGTGGCTACACTCCTAATAAACATTGGTTGGTTAGCAATGAACAGACACTAGCTGTCTAGTATTAGTCAATAGAGGCTTAAAATCTCTACCTTCACCTTCACGAATAACTCGCCATATATGCACTCGAAACAGTACATTTAACCTTATGCAACAACCAGAGTATATAAGTATAGCTTTATCCCAGGGCTCTTACTGCCTTGAACAGTTGAAACTAGAAGTAATGTTATCTTTTTCGAAACACATATTAGCCTATATATTTGTACTTACGCATGCGCTGTGCAAATATACATCAGCACTGTACTACACACTCTTTATTTTATAAGAACGTATATTTTGTGGAGTAATATTCGGGTGCATGTTCTTTTATCTTTTGGGGTTTCAGTACAGGGTCCAGTTGTTCAAAGCCCGATTAGCGCT
>JAOEHT020135665.1:0-12231 GCA_025448195.2 Parazoanthus atlanticus
CTTTAAAAGTCATGTCTATAAAGCCAAATTTTAGCTTTTACCTTACCTCTCTCTCTCTCTCTCTCTCTCTCTCTCTCTCTCTCTCTCTCTCTCTTCACTTCAATATCGAATGATGTCATATCAACAGAAATCAGAAACGTTACAGTATATAAATATGATAAATAAAAACAATTTACTAAATTAATGCCGGCCATTTTCTTTTATCAGCATCCGTTCCACTTCATGTAACCTGGTTCATATTTCTTTACCAAATAATGTGCGAATTGTACTGGACAAGTAAGATCGAAGTATACGCTGTTTCAGTCTATTTTAAAATAATTACTAAGCAAGCTATTTATATAGCCTCTTGTTTTTATTACTCGGGCCGGAAGGCGCTGAGTTTAGGTTTCGGCTCCGTTCTTTTCATTATTTTTCGCGTCGCGATTGTCCAGCACATGCGTTACGCGAGGTCAGTTTGAGTCCGCGTTACACGTGTAGGTCAAGAACGAGATGGCGGACGTAATACTTGTCGATGCTTGCTTTGAAAACGTAAAAGACGTTGAATATCCGTGAGGAAAAGTATTTCGAAAAGTCTTAAATGATCAAGTGCTTCGCTTTTAAGAATTCGTCGCTTACGAGACAAGTAACTAGTTAAATGCAACCGTGACTCTAGTCGATCCGGCCGTGCTGCAGGTCAAACACAATTTTGTTTGCATGTGTCTGGCAGTTCATGTTCGTTGGAAACAACTGACTACAATTCCCATGGACGGAGAAAGTGGTCTCTAAAACAGCCATTGTGCAATTTGATAATATTTTGAAGCAAAACACAAATGCGGATTTTTCTATCTGTGGGTTTTGGTGTTCAAACCCGGGTCAGACTCTCCTCGGGAACTGAACTTTGGAAGAAGGCTGTTTCGGAAAATCTTCTTTCAAAAAGAGCCAGTACTTCGCTGTCAGGAATTTGCCGTTTACAAGACAAAATAATTAGTTAAATGGAACTGAGATGGTTGAACCGGCCACTTTGTTTGCGAGAGAATGTGGGACGTGCGTAGGGAACAACTCACAGCAACAAGCGCCTTGGTGTGAGCTCAGGGAGGCAACATCCAAGGAAAGTACATGGTCTCTGAAACAGTATTTGTGCATTTTGATAATATTTTGAAGCAAACCTGAATGACTCAGCCATGAAATTCAAGATATGTTGTATGGAAATGCATGATTAAACACAAATGTGGATCTTTCTACAACCCTAGCGGGTCTGTGGGTTTTAGTGCTCGATTGCGGGTTAGACTCAGCTGAGGACTTGGATCTGGACCTTTGTGAGTATTTACAGGTGTTAAATATTATCATAATTTATATATGGTACATACTAGTATTCACTTGTGTTGACTGTGAGGTTTTAATGGGGAATACAAACTCAGCAAGCTTTGATTAATAGGTGCTCTTGTCTTGCAATTTTGCTCAATGATGAGTTGTGAAGTAAAGGTGCTTCGATTGTTAAATGGAACCTATACAAATGTTGAAAAGCACTTCTCTTGACCCTTTAAGCTCCAGTCTGTTTATCAACATCTAACATCTTCAATATCAATACAAAAATAAGTAGTTTGGTATTGAGAAAGAAGAAACTGATCAGAAACAGCAAATTTTCTAGGATGAATTGCCAAATTCTTCCAACATATTTCATAAGAAATATATGGAGAAAGGTAAGGAGAGTTAAGAAAAAATCATTTGGTGTGTTTGGAGCTTAAAGGTTAAACATTGGTCTTGTATTAGTATTAGTTGATAGTTTATAATAAATAATTCTGTTTTCAGAAAAAAAATGAAATGGCTTAGACTATTCGTATATTTAAAAGTGCCTGTGTGGGAACTGTTGTCAATAATGAAAGACAGCCTTCCTGCTCTGTCTTTACAGGGAATGACAATGATCTCTGGCACTTACAAACAATTTCCAGACATTTCAAGTTTGTAGGAAGTAATTTTTTGCATTGGCTATACGAACACAGCCTATTACACCTGTACTAAGATGAAGCCAGCTTAGCTTAGACCAGTAAGGTTTTAGTTAAATGTTTTTTAGCTTAGGGCTCGGGTTAACTAAGTAAGAATATAATTGATGGCCATCCTCTTTTAGCAGCAATGATTCGTTCCACTTCATGTAAGTTGTTTCAAATTTCCTTACCAAATAATGTACGAATTGTAGTGAAGAAGTGAGATTGAAGTATACGCTGTTTCAGTCTTTTAAAACAATTACCAAGCATAGGGCAAGGCCCGAGTAAGGCTATTTATATAACCTCTTGTTATTATTATTATCATTATTACTATTATTGTTATTACTACTATGTACTTACTATGTGTAAGACATTCTGAATCCGTCTTTAAAACTCTTTACGCGCTATACAGATAAAATGATGTTACTTGTTGTTAAAATTCTGTATATATATGGATACGTTTGGATTTCGTTAATTTCGAAATTGATAGCAAATAAGCTGCATATTTCAGATACACAAAACGTATCCACAGATTTACTTACACAACACTTGTAGTATTGTCGAACTCTTTTATTGCTTTGACGAAAGCAATGTCTGAAGAACAATATTCGTTACGAATTTAAAAGACAGAAGGGAAACACAAAGAGAGCATCAAGCAGTCAGTGATATTTATTCTCAAAAACAAATTAACAACTAGTTTTGCTGATTTAATTTTAGATGTACTCGGTCTTTTTTATTTAAAGCATATAAAAATCTGTCCAGTTAAAGTCCTGTCAATTAAACAGTAAGAAAACATAGTTCTTTTCAGTGTATTTTGTTCCCAAGAAGAGCTGCTAGACGCGGTAGTGACTTTGTTCACTTCTTGCGAATGCTCTGAATTGCATCGTTAGGGAATTTCATCTCAGCCGGGGTGGCGTAATACTGGCCAGGAAGAAGCTCGTTTGTTAGACCTTTGAAAGATTTCTTCGTGAATACATCCCACTTGTCGTTTACGTCCAAGACGACGGTAGAAGAGACGCCTCCTACCTCTCCTGGGGGGAAGAGAGTTGTCACATCCGAGCATCCAGGGCTGTCATAGAGCTGTTTCAAATAAGTAAAACAAATGAGCTCAATGCGATTTCAACTCGGAAAAGAGTTAGGCAAAGTTAAGATTCACCTAACTCAATTATTATCATTTTGTGCGTTGATAGCACTATGATTGAATTGACACATCGATTTAGCACAGTGCCAGAACTAAATGCTCAGAGCATGCTGAACTGCAAAAGCAAGGTCCAGTTTTGACAGCCTGCCAACACAGTGCTCATCACCGAACCCACTTGCAAGAAAATCTAGGATTACCTAAGATAATGTAGTATCATCTAATATAATGTAGTATTATCTAGATTAATGTATTATTAACTAGAATAGTATGTGACAATGTATATTTTGTATTCCACAAACCAAGAGTTGAAGAGAAGCCTTAGTGTACTGAAGCCGCAATCTTGACTTGCTAACTTACTAACATACGCACATCCTTCATGTAAACCCATATATATTGGTACTAAAACCGCATTTGGGTGCAGTGAATAAAGTGCTACCATGTACTTTGACCAATCAGATACCGCGCTAATTATTAATGAAATTGAGTTCGGTGTGGTGGATATGCAATATGTTTAAACAAGGACTTTGGTGCTACTTGATAATTTTGCACCAGCCGATGGTTTGCTGCCGGGGGGAAGTAGACACCGTAATCAAAATAAAGACGATGCTGAAATCCTCGTGAGGAGCATTTGGGGAGTTTTATTCCACAGGAGCTCGGTAATTATATATACCACCCCTGAGTTGTAAAAGTAATTATTCTGGATTTTTGCGGAGATATTCAGGTACGGTTGTACTGGCTTGTTACCCAAATTTGCTAATCAGCATTTCCCTATCCTGGTTCAAATCGGATTCGTACGAGTTTCTCAACCTACATTTAGCTTTTTAGAACGAAAATGTAACTGAACTGATTAAAAATCGGGTTACAGTCAATCAAGAGTCCTCTGCCAGATTCCTCCCCCCCCCCGACCCTGTTCCTCCTGTGGCAGTAAAGAGCTTTACCACGAAATATGTGTCAATCTAAAACTTGAAGTTACACTGTTCTCTTTTTATGGCAGAAATAATAGGAGTAAGTCGAAGCTGTAAGCATTGAAAAATTGGGGGATTTATCTCAAGAACTGCGACGTTGGTGGAGTTGTTAAAAAATAAATTTCTAAAAGGGAATGTATGGTGAATTTGATGTGGACGTGCAAACGAGCTTGTCCATGTGAAATTCACCATACATTCAATTACTGATCTTGTTGCTATTAAAAATTTCGCCGATGTTGCACCTTTCTAGATAAATCTCCAAAATTTTCGCTACTTATCAACTTTGACTTGCACTTCTATTTCTTGCATTTAAAAAGGGCTAACTTCCAATTTTACTGGATTTACGTACAATTCGCCATATCTATTACAATGCAAGCAGTGTAACGCAAGTGTTTGACGTTCCGAGTTGATAAAAGCAGAATTAAGCCCATGCGAACAACACTACTTATAATTTTGGCATCATTACTTAGCTTGGTGCGATAATTCTTTACCAAACCTTGAATGGATTAAAAAAAACCTCACCCTTTCTACGTTTCCACACTTTAAATATGTGGGAATCGTTTGCTCCTCACGACTAAGAGATAAGGAACGTCTAAGTGTAATCAATGTTAAGGACAGAGCTGTTCAAAACTTTTGAAACTTACCGTTCTCGCGCCTCCGTAGTACGAATGCTCGAAGAGAACAATTCCAACTTTTTGATCCGGAAGGAGGTAGAGCGAACCATTGACAGAGGAAATATCAGTCAGTGGTGAACCTTCCTTCAGTATCAACATGTCACTGTCTTTGCTTCCCGGGAGATTTTTGTTACAATTAATTTGCTTGTAAAGAAACCATGTTCCGCTAGTGACTTGAGCATTCTTGAAGGTACCGTCTTCGTACAAGTTCTTTGCTTCTCCGTTAAACTCTTTGTGGGGTCCGTCTTGACCGCCGGTGTATAGAGTGATGGACATGTTCTGTAATCATAGTAAGTTATATATAATTATTTAATTTCTTACCAAAATTAAGAATGTCCTAATTTTTGGCATTGCTGCCGCATTTACTTTGTTGTTTTTTTTCTTTTTTTTAAAATACAAAAAAAGTAGATTTTCCTACTCTCTTTGATTAGAACCGAGCCAAGTAAATGCTGATTGGATGTTGATGTCTTTTTTCACAATGTATTCATAACAGTTGTATATTGTGAATAAAAATTGGGCAAATGTTTACTTTGCACACTTGTGAAGATGTTGATGATTATCAATGGTTGCCTAGAGAATCTTTCTAAATAAAAAATGACCGTCCACCGCAAGGTGAGCGGCCATTTTGACTCGATCCGTTTTGCTGTTGTGTGCAAACTTAGCTCGGTCGTTGCTAATCACCACTTGAATTTTTCCGTCAGATTTGATTGTGAGTTATGTTAGAACAATAAGCTAGTATTGTGAATGTTACTGTTTTGTCTATACCGTGAGATTCCTGCCTTTTCTTATGCTCCAAATCTTCAATCTTTCGATCGAAACCCGTGTAGTCCTTTTGGGAGCTTCAGACTTAAACATGCGTTTCACTGATTTCTTCAATTGAAGACACACGCCGAACTCGTCAAAGCATTCCACGAAATCGCGTATAGTAAAATTTGCGACTTTTTTGGAAAGATATAAACAACTATTCAGTATTTTGAACGAAAACTTTCTCAAGCAAAGCACAGAATCGAGTTGAATTTGAGTTTGATGTAGTCGTCAGGCAGCATGCACCAGCCAATCAGAGACGTTAAAAAACGATGATACTAGGCGCCCATGTTTCAATGAACAGCGGATATTTCCGTGAACGAAATCGAAGTTTTGACCGTGCTGAAAACGTATTGCCCCCAAACTCTTTATGAGTTAACTGTGATCTTTTCCCTTTTTGGTCTTTTAGTCTTGTTCTAAAGAACGTTGGTGGGAAACACGTGATCTGATCATGAGCACTGCGTGTTCGCTGGCTAATGGAAATGGCTAAGTTATAACTTTAATTGGCGCAAAATTAATAGTTTGTGACGGAGCATTAGCATAACACATAGCCATTTGTTATTTCTGAGAAAGAACAAAATGATTCTATTTAGGATTCTTGTTCTTTCAATTTGTTATTGGCCACGATTTCTTAAAAATGTTGAATTTAGCTATACCTTCAACCTTTTGTTTGCGAGAACTATTTTACAATGTCTTGAATTTATAAACGTAGATTCTTGGTTTTTCTTATAACAAACTTCTTTAATAAACGTTTGTTCCGTGACGCATTAATTGTATTTTCGAACCAAAGTGGCGCGATCGATATCTAGGCAGGTGAAAGAATTAACTTTCTGTACCAATGGTATAGGTCCGTAATCATACACTTTTGTATTTAGGTTTTTTACAACTGATAAATTACGTGACTGTACTATCGATCAGCTTTTAGTGTTGTAATTAAGGGGTTTGATCTTACCAGTTACATTAAATGCTACGCACTTCACTGATATATATTGATTACGTGTACGCCACTCCTTCATATAACTAAACACTACAGATCTCGAGAATCGCATCTCTCCGTTTTATGGGCGTAAATCTGGAACATATCTACAAAAAAAAAACTAAAACCGACGAAGAAAATTGCTCGTAGAATGGTCTGTTTCATTTTGTTGTAACCTAAAAATTTTGGATACATGCCTAGTTTGGAGCCTAACGATGTTGTATGCCTCCTTATCATTCGTGATGCCTCTCAGTGGTTGCGAATTGCCAAGTAATAAAAAGGCCAAAGAAAATCATTTTCTCAACCAGTATTTCACCATTCGGTGTATAACCAGTCGAGCACTAGTTGCAGACACCAACCCGCATCCAAAAGAATTAAGTAAGCAGTAATCTATTATGTACATCAAGTAGTCCTGTACTCAGCTGTACAAAGTGATTTTCGACAAAACGAGCAATGAAAGTTTGTATACATGCAAAACAAATCCTCTAAAACCAGGAGACTCCTAACATTTAAACACAGAGTAACCTTTGCAGGCGAGTTTAATATATAAGTAGGAACATAGCGTTGCCAGACTCTCCACCGTTATTAAAATTGCTCCCCTACTAAGGTGTTAGTGATCGATCATTTCCATAATTTAAACATCTATGAAACCAACGCATCCTAGTCGTGATATGCATGTAATTTATACCCTGAAATATTGTTTGGTTAATTCATATTTCCGAAGAACATTAATTACCTCATGCAAGAGTTTTAAATCGAAATGAAACTGAAGGTAAGGTTTGTTGGAGACCTTTTCGCGAGTCGTAAGTCAATGAGCCACGAGTAATGGTTCAATACAATCGATGAGTCATATTTTCAGTTGTAATTCAGATAAATGACCAGTGTTACAAAACATATCTATTTGACATTAGAAACTTCTAAAGACATGTACTGTAGACTAACCCTTTTCCTAGTCCTATCCCTAACGAGTCGATGAGTAAAAGTCATGCTGTAAATTATGGGTCCAAATCCCAACCCTAAACCCACTCACAACCTTAAAACCTAAACCTAACCTTACCCCTAATGTTAATCATAATCGTTTCTTTCCATCTACTCATTTGATTCATAAGACAGCCACCTTTGTTTATTGCGAAAGAAAGTTGGAAATTTAATCATAAAACACGCTGTATAAGGTTTTTAAAAATGACAGAAAGCTTAGCACCTTGTGGAGAAAAGGGGGTAACGGTTAATAAATTTCAGTTTGAAGAAAAACAAATAAACATCCTTCGGACTCCTTCGTACTTATGTAGAAATAAATCGTCTTTAACAAGCAAAACAAAATTGAATCTACAAGACCAGCTTTAACTTGTTTTTCAATGGTTGATACTTCTGTAAAATTGTTTTATAATGATCCAAGAGCATCGTAGCGGCTTGACCATTTTTGAATTTTTCTCGATCTTGTGGGCACACCAAAATCAAAGTTAAACTTTAGCTATCATTTTGAGAGCAACAGAGCAAGTATTTTTCTTTGAAAAAGAAAAACTGATGACAGGCCTACCTTGGAATTCCTTTCAAAACTCTTGATGGCTTCGCATCCGTGGGTTCTCCCGATTTAGTCTTGTTCCGAAGGAGCGCAGAATGGCAAGCAAGCTCGTTAAGCTATATTTATACCTAGCAACTTTATTGTTTGAAGTTCGAATGTCAATTGGAGTTATTTCTGCTAATAAACAAAAGAAAATAACTAGGAAATAGTGTTGATTGATTTCCTCTTCTTGATGATCTTCAAAGACAAAGGGCAGTATTCTAATTGGCTACCTACTTAATAAACTAATCTCTATTGATCAGGCGAGTTATACACAAATATACAAACTATTATCAAAGAACAATAGCAACTTTTGGACTATTGAACTAACTGTTGATTCAAGATAGATAAGCTTTTGTAAAATAACCAAGCCAATGAATAAAGGCATATGAAGCTCCCAATCTCAGTAAATCTAAACATAGCAAACCACATCCTGTTTCATAAACCAATTCAAAAACAATTAGAACAGACAACATTCTTGTTTACACGAGGAGCCGCAAAGGCCAATATTTTGTACTCGCGGTAATTAGCAACATCGAAGAAATTACCCCGGGAAATTACCCTTTCAAGGGAGACATTCATAACATGCCAAACTTGACCACGGACCTAAATGTGGCAGAGTGGTTTCATAAACAAAGCAAAAAATAATTAGAACAGATATTTATCTTGTTTCCATGAGGAGCCGCAAAGGCCAATATTTTGTTCTCGCTGCGATTAGCCACATCAAAGAAATTACACTTTCAAGGGAGACATTCAGAACATGCCAAAACTTGACCACAGACCTAAATGTGGCAGAGTGGTTGGTCTTGTTACTGCCAACCGACGTACTAAAAAAACAATAATTTCTTACGAAAGCCATATGAATTACATCTCAGTAAATCTAAACACAGCAAACCACATCCTGTTTCATAAACAGGATGTGGTTTGAGACATTCATAACATGCCAAAATTGACCACAGACCTAAATGTGGCAGAGTGGTTTCATAAACAAAGTAAAAAAATAACTTAATTAGAATAGATAATTATCTTGTTTCCATGAGGAGCCGCAAAGGCCAATATTTTGTTCTCGCGGCATCTAGCCACATCAAAAAAGCTACCCTTTGAGTGGAAACATTCATAACATGCCAAACTTGACAACAGACCTAAATGTGGCAGAGTGGTTTCATAAACCAAGTCAAAAACAATTACAGCAAACAACATCCTTGTTTATTATCAATCGACAAAAAACCAATAATTTCCTGCGAAAGACAAATGGATTACATCTCTAAGGAAATATCAAAATCTGTTGGTATCACAGTTTCGTCTTATCTTCAAAAACACATCTCTTCATTGCACCCTTAAGTATATCCATATATTGAGACAATCTTTTTTTTTTATGAGCTTTACGAGTCACTGATGATTCATGAGTTAAGATTCAAAGAGTCAAATTTCAAAGTCCCTATCTGTTCAAGTGTGTGAATCAGATATATGACTGGTGTTACAAGACATATTTATTGGACATCAAAACTTTAAAAACATGAACAGTACCTCAGCCCTACACCCCTTACCCTAATGAACCTATTAATAAACAGGTTATAAGTAATGCTGTAAACTATGGGTACAAAACCTAACCTTACCCTAACATTTACCCAACCCTAATCGAACCCTATTTTCCATCCTCTCATTGACTCGTAACTCGTTTGACAAAACAACGGTTCTCCATATCTCTACTTTAATATTCGACTAACTTAAATAGATTAGCGAGTTGCTAGGACAATATCAAACTATCATGACTTTTGTAAACAAATAATTTCCAAATAATTTCTTGCAGGCACATGCTGATGATATTCTTACGAGGAAAAAACATATCAGTTACATCTCCCAAGAAATACCAGAATCTGATTGCATTATTTACGTAGAACACAGTTTTCTTGTCTTCAAATTCACATCTCTCTAGTTTGCTGCACTTTAAGTGTATTCATATCGTATATTTACTGCCGTAACTTGGCGTGGTCTCAGTTAATTTAATATTAGAATAAGTTAAATAGATTACTACTGCTTCAAAAGCGAATTTATAGAGCAACAAATAATATCATACGATGAGTTTCGTACACGATCTGTTCAACTTCTTCGCAAGCTTAGTATCTAACGACGAAGTAGACTTCATTGTTTTGCGTTTGTCTCCTTTAATTGATTACAGCTGATCCTGAGCTGAAGACTGCAACTGTTTCTACAGGGTGGTCTTAATCACCAAATCAACATAACTCATTTCTCGCATGTTTGGGCTTGATTCCCTGCTCTATACTGTGCTCCTTCCTCATTGCAAGGATATTAAAATATATAAATAGATTAGCGCTATCAAACCTCAACAAATATCTTTTGAGCAACTTCTTTTGAAAACAAGAGAAATAGAGCAAAGAAAAATGATCAATGAATGTCATGACAAAGGAGCTGGATCTCCAACAACTCGAGAACAATAAGGGAACAATTCCTTGTATGTGTTGTAGTTTCTGTTATCCGTTTGCTTTTCTTCTATGCTTGCTGTAAATTCTCTTCCTTTCTTATCAATTTTGCATATATTTATTATCAGTTTTGTATGAAAAAGTTGCACAATTACAAAGCATTATTTCAAAACAAAAAAGTGATTTGAAGTGCTTATTATCTTACAGGATACATTTTATATGACTTATCTTCGGTATTCCTCACAAATAAAGAGTTTCACAGTTGTGACAAACTACCGACCTCACTCCTGATGTTGCACAAATATTGAAAGAGAAGCCACATAAACTATAACAAAAGCTTTATTTGTACCATTAACATTTACATAGGTTGGTAATTAAAAACAATGCAAGAATTACTCAGAATGAAGGTACAGTCCACCTAAAAAAACTGAGAAGTTAATCTAGTTAGGTGGCACACCTATGGAATTCTCTACCACCAACTATTAGAGACATAAACACAATGAAAACATTTGAAAATACTTTTTGTTTTTGCAAAAATGTGGTGCTTATGCTCATATAGTGCTTTATTACTGTAACGTTTCAAAGTGCTTTACTCAATTATTTAATGCCGCAAATGGTCGCAGTTTACAAAATTGATGCGGTCCACAACAGTCCTTCGAAAGAAAGTCGAGAGACTAAACTAACGGATTTTAAAACATCCTTGTTCACGGACGGTGTGGTGAAAGAAGGTCGCCCAAAGTACAACCCTCGACCAGGTTGGGGATTGAACCCGGGACCTCCTAGTTGGTAACCAGAGATCTTAGCACTGAACTACGCTAACCTCGCACAAATAATTAAAGTAGTTATTAATATAAACAACTGATAAAAAATGTAAGTGTTTTAGTAGTTTTAATTCATTGAAATCAACAAGTGAGCCACCATTATCTCTACAAACTAGCCATCATGATTGTATACTCCTTCTATTAGTATCACCGAATCTGATTTACTTGCCTTGGTTTTTACTTAACTCAAACAAGTATTGTTTGTGCTCGAATCAAATTTGCAAACACAAACTAGAATCCTTACCGAAGTTTGAAATTTTTGGTAGACCCAATAATATTCCCAACCTAAAGATCTTGATGTTGGTTTAAATATCCCAGCTTAATTTCAATTATTACACATCCCATAGTTTACATGAGCCTGAACTTTGTCTTGCATTATAATGGTTCGTAGTTTGTCCAAAAACATTTGCAACCTTAATAGTATGTTAGTTGATTTACAAGTTTAAGTGAGCACTCTTTTTGTGTCATTGGATTTGAGAAACAAAACCCTAAAACTAATCAGGATCCAATTATGAACACTGACTTGCCAAACTATAACTTTGTTTCACAACCTTCCATGCACAATGCCGGTGGCGTTGGATTCTATATCAACACAGAATTGGTATATCAACTTAGGAAAGACCTAAGCTGTAGTGGCAATGAGGACAAGTCCCTTTGGATCGAAATTGAAAACCATTCTTATCGCAATATTTAAGTACAGTTTACCACAAACATCCTAATACCAATTCTGACATTTTCCGAAGAAAACAAATATTGCATTATAAAGGGTTATTTTAGTTTTAATTTTCTTAATTATGAATCTCACAGTGCCACTGATGAATATATAAACAATTTAGGGTAATATATTTTTCAGCCTCATATTCTTCAACCAACAAGACAGGCGCGTA
>JAOEHT020135764.1:0-2500 GCA_025448195.2 Parazoanthus atlanticus
ACCAGGCACATAAGCCTCTTTTAGAGGGCGTGCCTTTCCAGGTAGATGTAGATTTAGAAGTACCGAATCTCAGTGTTACATATTTACACATACATCATTCCCCCAAACCCAGAGCGACTGTGATATTGTCAATGTTTGTGTCATCTAAATTATTCGAGTAGTAGGATTTTGTTATTTCATTTATGGACTGTAGCCTGATTGGAAGGGGGCACAGCAGTTAAGTAGAGTGTAGATATACTGTTTTTGTGATGTGGTCTGCTGCCTCGTTGTCGCAATATATAATGACAAGCTGATTTTGCCAATGTTTTGCCCAGCGTAGAGCTGCCAGAATTTGTGCTAAGACTTGTTTGTGATTTTTGTGTAAATGAGCCAGATGTCGGCTATCCAATGCAAAGTTTTTGGTAGACTTAACATCTGCAATTTGCAGAAGCTATATTTTATTGCCTACGATGGCCATACAATATTGTGGGGAAGCTGAAGCTAGATACATCATTTATGGAAAGCGGCATCAGTTCTAAAGGAAGTAACTGTCAACCAGGGCACTTGTATGACTTGAAGATGCATGACATAACACTAGAAATATTCGCTAATGGGAAAGGCCAACCAGACCTCTAGGTAAACATATACTCGCAGGTACCCATATGGTATTTAAGGTTACTGGACACTTTGAGCGGTGTTTTTAGTTATCAGTCCGTAGCTCCGTTAATATGCGTCGGTTACTGGTCCATAAACCTATATATCACTGGAAAGCTTATAATATTATCTAAATGACTGTGTAACTTATTCTCGCAGAATCGTTTTTGTGAGTAAATTCATCGCGATGTTTCCGACCAAACATTTTCCCTTCTCGAAGTTCCAAGTCCGTCAGATTTTACTTTCTACTATCAATTGTCACCTTGCTAAACTTCAGCACAGTGTGTATATTAAATCCGTGTCGGCAATTTGAATTTGAATCAGTCAATCACCTTTAGAAAATTATAAGATTTTGAGCAGACAAGTGGAGAACTCAAGTCATAAAAAATATCTAAAACGAGTTTTTAAAAATGTCAAGAGGCCTTTAACCATAAACTAATGAAAATCTGATTCTATCTCTGCATGTACAATGAACTGCGGTAATATTTTATTAAACAAATATCTTACTAAAAGTACATTTTCGTGACAAAAAGGAACCTTCTGACCAAACGCAAAGAGACAATTTTTAATCGTTTAACCGAAGAAGAACCATTGGACTCACCAAATTTAAAATTTCAAGAGCCGTGATGATATTGTCATCAAACCATTCGACAAAGGCGGCACCGTAGTCATTTGGCGCACCGACCTTATACATGCAATATTCCAAAAAGCTTTTAGACAACTTGCCGACAAGAAATTTGACAAAAATATAAATCAAAAGTTGACAAAGATATAAATCAAGTTAAAAAGTTATAAATCAGAAAATCATCAAGGCTACTACTATTTAGGAAGAAAAACTAGTACTGCCTTCTACTACAGCTCGCAATCCTCGTCACCACGCATAAAACATGCATCTCAGGCTACATTTTATCTCAAATCTAAAATTCACGGTAAATGTCAGTGCACTCAACAGCGATGCTATATTCTATATAGCAAGCACGGCAGTATGAGAGGCAATTTGACTGATATCCACTAAAGAAATAAACCATAGCTTAGCAAGGTGTTTTCGCAGGGTAATAGAAAATATGTTTAAATGAAACTGTGGTTGCCTAGGGGCCACAATTAATAGCCAAATTAGGTATAGAAGTTGTTACTACAGCACAATAGGCAACTGCATAAGGACCTTTGGAATCCCAGAGAATGACAAGCGGGAATACACCGATGAGCTGATTATAAAGTTTGCAAAAACGATTTAAATAATGTAATTCCGGATGAAACTAAAACCAATTATCGTCTGCCTAACTAGGCATAGCACGAAGACAAAATTATCAGAAAGCGTAAGGTGCTTAAATCGACGGAGAGGCCGCGCGAGGCCGCGATTTTCAATACAGGAAGTCTGACCAAGCGATGTCATTCATAAAGTTTGAACGATAGACGGCGTCATTTTCTTCAGGCTATTTTATTTTTAGCTTTTAAAAAAGCTACCCCAAAACAGCGGAGAAATGCACAACTGGTGGCTAAGTATGTACAGACTACTAACGATCATCGATTTTCTTAAATAATTTTCAGCTGTAACTATGTCGCACATAAGGAATCAAAAGGAAAATATTCAGTAGTCTCTCTAATTTGTATTTAACTTGTTTTTGTGCAGCAAGTAAACTGAAACTGTCTTATTCCGCCGAGTTAAAATATTTTAAAATAAGGTAAAAAGTTTAGATGAGTTATCTAAACGTTATCGAACTTAAAGTTCATCTCTGGAGATAAAACTGGTTTAATAATTGCTTGTCACCAGGCACTTTAATAAAAACCGCTTCAATCGTTTCAACTCATGAACGGAGTGAAATGGCCTTGTACCAACAAATAGACTTGACGAACTGCTTTAATTAGT
>JAOEHT020135764.1:7500-20391 GCA_025448195.2 Parazoanthus atlanticus
CATTTGAGGTCCAAAAACCCAAAGGAGTCTAACTACAAATGTTACGTCACGGTTAGTCAAGAAGGAAAACCACACGAGACAATTTACTTTAAAACTTATTTATTTTTGTAACTTTTTGATTGCTTGTATATAAACTACAAACAAATTTTTTCTTAAGTATCTGCGATGACAGTATCTGTCCACTTTAACAGTAACGCTTCATTCTCTTATACTTTCTCTACAAACTAGCAGCAACGTTTTGATCTTAGTGTTGGTGAACAGCAGTTTTAGCTACGATGTTGAAATGTCCTTCCAGCGTTCTAATGAAAGCTTTCCTTCAGTAAGTAGGTTGGTATTTTGCTTTAAATCCTTTCTTGGTAACACTGCCGTCGGATTTAAAGGTGATGTACATCGAACCACTGTTGGCTATGATGACAGGTGGTCTGTTTCTGCCACAGAACTTGCCAAGAAGAGGAGAGCTTGCCGTCACACCATTTCGCACCTCAACGTAGTCATAGCGGCAATTAGGTGGAATTCCTTCAAGCTCGAAATCGAGGAAGGTCAGTTTAACCGAATAGCCTCTGGGCACGTGGAGCTTCCAGACACAGAGCTGGTCGTTGCCATAGTTACTTGGATAATGCGGACTGGAGACGTAGCCTAATATGGTGCTGGGACCTGCACGCGATAGCGCGGCCAACGATGGTGCGGAGCCTGGACACTTGGCTTGAAAGAGAGAAGTCTAATATGTTATGGGAGTGCTACTTGTTTATGTTGGAAAATAGCAGAAGTATGACTTTAAAATCAAGTATAAATTATATCTGTTTGAATTAAAATTGTCTCGTCCATAGTGCATTAATTTGTTGTTAGTGGCATTTCAGCAAGTCCTCTTTTGCATAAAATATTTACAACTTACTTCGCTCAAATATTAAAGTGGTGACTGGTTTAGATTCAATTGATTTGCCCGAGTTTAACTTTCAAATTTAGAACCGTTTATATTCCCTTAGTGTTTAACATCCAACAGTTCCTTAGTTTTTGACATCTAACAATTCCTTAGTCCTCGACATCCTATACTTCCTTAGTTCTCGTCATCCCACAGTTCCTTTTGGGGTCGGAATGTGTGCGAGCACTCAAACATTGTTTCTTGAAATAGTTCTACGCAAACATATTTTCTTAAAACAGTAAAATATGAGAGAGAAAGAGAGAGAGAGAGAGAGAGAGAGAGAGAGAGAGAGAGATTAACGGTGAAAGAAAACCTTTAGGAAGGGCGTAATACTTAATTAACACACAGACGCATAATGTTTCAGTTCTCTCTTCCACAGAGACAATCACACACACTGCACAAAAACTACTGTGGAACAGTAAGAAAATCATACCAACTCAAGAAGAGACGGAATAGTTACAAACTTTCACAGAACAGACAAAAACTTTTTACGTAAAGGCAATGCATTTTCTAAAAAAATAGAGCGACATTCGCATGGGCACAGAATTCCACTAAAACAATTACAGACAAACAAGCAGTTCCTATAGTTTACCTACCAATTGCTGGTGAAATTGCTTTGTATACTGCCAAAAATCCTCTCTTCGTAACAGTACGGTCTGTTACGAGAGTAATACGAAGTGAACCGCTGGTGGAAATCACGGGAGATGGTTTGGTAGTTCCACAAAACTTGCCAAGAAGAGTCGAACCGCTTTTCACCTCAACGTAGTCGTACTTGCATTGAGAATGTGCCTCCAGGAGGAAGTCGAGGAATCTTAGCTCCACATGCATTCCTCTTGGCACGGTGATCATCCAAACACACCGCATGTTGTTGTAGTAATTACGGGGATAATTTGGACTCGAAAAATTTCCTTCGTTACCGAACATCCTTCTGCCGCAACCTTCGTTGAATAAAAAGAGTCAAACTGGTGAGTTAAAATGCAAATCATAATTGCAGAGGTATTAATGCGACCCTTTTCTAAAATAGAGAAACAATAATAATAACAATAATAATAATAATAATAAAACAATGATAATAATAATAACAATAATAAAAATAATAAGGAATTTCTATAGCGCTTTTTACAAAGTGTTCCAAGGCGCTTTACAAATATAAACTATCAAAAATAGTATAAAGATATAAGAAACGCAAAAAAGATTAAAATAGAATTACAAACATAAACTTAGAATTTTTGTTTAAAATAAATGTTTTCAAACAATTTCCAAAAAATAGCGATTGAAGGACTGCATGGTTTTAAGAGATCGAAGAATACTGTTCTGACACCCTTCAGGACCGAATACACAACACAACACGCCACAGCGTACACAGAACACTTTAAACTACCAAACCACACCTCACCATACCGCACCCTACTACACCATACCAAAACAAGAAATTGGCTGTAAAAAGTAGATAGTAAACTGTTAATGTATACTAACGAATGGGCGGAATGACCACGAAGCCTTCTTTCCCGGGTTCTTTACCGACCACCAGGTTTGGTACCACCACGGCAAAAAAGACGATTGGCACCAACAGGAACTTCATGGTTCAATTTCTTGAAGAAACTAAAGTGAAGATGTCAACATCAGTTAACATGTTAATTGACTACAGTAGGCAGCAACACTTGTTTCAGTTGAGTTGAATGGTGTTTTACACTATTTCTCTCTACGTTTTTCTGAATGAATTTCAACTAAATATTTAATATTTCTCTAGATAATTAGCATAAAACAGAGGCAGATCAGTGTCCTACAGAAAGTAGCACTGAACACTTTGTAGACGATTAAAGGTGTAAACCTTAACCCTGCAAGAGAAAACGTTAAGAAAGATTCCCACCTGTTCAGTCTTCTTGGATTCCAATCTGGTATTCTACCTCCCCCGACTGCAGTTAAGGTTCGAATAACACAGACACCTCAGCTGCTCAGATTTATAGCCCAGCGAAACAATAAACTCATTGAGCACCGTCCAAAATTAGTTTCATGATCCAATTCATAATCCTTTTAATGGTCATTCCGCGGTAAGCTCACTCTACACAAGTGCATAATTACTTCTTTGAAACAAATCTACTAAAGGGCTTAAATATTGATGGCTGTCTTTTGAGAGACAACGTACGGTTACCAATATGGCCAAATAGATCAAATATACAATATTATTGACGGCGGCCGAAGGATGAAGATTAAGGAGCAGTCTTTCGCAACAAACATTATGATTATAAAGTCTGTTTCATTCTCCCTCAATGAACAAACACTTAACTCCTACAGACATCCCAGTGTATCTGATTAAAAATGCCCACGAAAGTCAACTAAAGAAAACTGACGAAAATGTGCTTTTTCTATTTTGTTACGGTGCACGAGTGACAGTTTAAACAGTTTTAAAATTTCATCTTAGCTTTTTGAATTTGATTTGTGGAACATCTGGGCAGTGGCACACTTTCCAGAGTTTGAACCTTAAACGTTCGTTTTTGTTCTTATGACTGTAGACAGGGATTGAAAACAATGCAGCGACGTCTGTAGACAAACTCTGAAGGGTCTGTCTTTTGCTGAGCTTACAATGATATATGCTTGATCATTGGCGTCTGATTTATGGTATATTATCTTTTGGGTTAACGTTTAGAGTTGCAGGTATTTAAGTCTTCACTTGGTATATTAGCAAGCCTTAGGGTGTGACTCTTTCGGTACAATCACGAGCTATGCTCTTATGAAATACAACACTATCAAGTGTTTTTTTTTCAGATGAGCACTTGTTGTACTATCGTCATGGAAAACGACTGTTCTATATTATTCTTGACAAATTTGATATTCCAAATTTTAACGGTAGAACTTTGGTTTAGTTCAAAAGAGAAATTACTCGATGTAATATAATATATACCGGACTGTTTTTGGAAGAGCACCAATTCAACCTTCTTTGCTGTCTGGTAAATATTACTTACAAGCTATTAACCCTTGGACCCCCTAAAAAGGAAGTTATTTAATCTCTAATTTAATCTTCATAAAACGTGCACCAAGAACGTTTTCATTGTTTTTGTAACGCAAAAACAGTATCTGACAAAAATGGAACTGTGTTGCAGTAGATGAAAAATTGTCTTACTTACCTCATCAGATTGATTGTCAATAGGTATTTTGTACTTCATTACTAGAAAACTGTATTCCCATTCTTCAAAATATTTCACAGAAACTGCCCTGGTTAATGCTATAATTGCAGATTTCGTTATTTTACTGCATAATTGTAAAATAATGAATATGCACAAAACAAACTCCTTATGATCATGCAAAACAGAACACGTAGAATATTCCGACTGACTTAGCCGGATGGAAAGAAATACATAAGCATATTAGAAACTTGTAAAGATATTTTTAAACAATAACTATGCTCAGGGAATTGCAACTCCTGCATGAAGTTTAAAATGAACCCTTTTGAAAAGCTAGGGTATTTGACCTGACTGAAAAAGAAATTGAAAATAGGCGCAACGACTGCCAAACTGGTCAGCGGTTTTCAGCCCACTTGCCAGTTCTTGGTTGGAAGCTGTAACTTTTCTGAATGAATGAAGGAATGCATGAATAAATGCAAAAAAAAAACTAATTTGTAAAAGTGTTTGAAAAATATAAATTGAACACTGAGAAAAACATTACATATTTTTATGTTTAATAAAACGGTACTGGCACAACGCGGAGCTCAATTTCGATGATGCCAAATATAACTGACAACACCAAGGTGATGTGGCTTCTGTCGAGTGACTCTTATTATTGATGTTTTCAGCAGAAAAATGTAATCGAATTTATTAAAAGAGGAAGAAAACACTTGACTGTGCCTCCTTTTATCGTTGAAAACACTCAGGAAGATGAACTAGCACTCTAGGAGCTGGGAAATCAATCTGATTGACTGCCAATACTCACTTTTTTTGTTTGATGTTGTGATGTGCTGCACATCTGTTTGATGTGGTTAGCTGGTCTTGCTGACTAATACTAAGAAGGCTCTCCTGTGCTACTCGAGACACCTTTGCCCGGTTGTTCCAAAGTGGGTTAGTGCTAAACCAGAGTTAAAATTTTAACTCATGATTGGGTTTTGCCTAAATCTTTGTTAAATTAAATTTAACCCGTTTTTGAACCACCGGGTCCAGAGCACTATATAGAAACAACGATAGAACTACATAAGCTGAATGTGAAGAAATGTTAAGCCCATGCAATGGGAGGTCTGTAGTACCAATATTTTCGTAACAAAATTATTAAGTGAGCCGGTTTCTTTTAATTAATCCATTGTTATAATTTTGGCGACTTTTTGGTTATTCTACTGTTTTGAAACGGTACTTCCGTAGGTTTTTATGCAATAGTCCTGGAGAGTAGCTTAACCTCCAATCAGGCCTTCTCGGACTCGCGAAGAACTAAATAAGAGAGAAAGAGAGAAAAAGAAACGAAGACCTGACACAAATCGCGCCAAACTGCATGTTTTACATCCAAAATTTGGATGTAAACTGCGATTGGTTACTTTGGCAATCGGATGGAAAACACGCCGTTCTCATTGGTTACCTAGATTTCTAAAAGGTTGCTTTCAGTAGTCGAGCCGCCGAATTCCTGAAATCCTTTTAAAGTCAAAACTAAAAGCGTTATTAAGGCAATTGCACTAGGTCATCGTGATCTTTTTGCTTGCTATTTTGATATATAAATACGGGGAAAATCTTGTTAATCAAAGTATTGTAAAAGCTGTACGACGAACTAGAACCTATAATGACTGCCTGAGAGCCGAGTTTACTTCGTGGCAAGAAATAACTGGTCGCAACCGCCAACGGCTAATCGTCTGAACATAAAAAGTAACTGATATCCAGGAAATTGCAAGTTGAAACTTAAGCAATTGGAAATTAAGTCTTCCTAGTTCTTATTGTAGAGAGAGACAGAGAGTGTGCAATCAGATCGCGAGGTAAAGTCTACTGGTACTAGTGAAAGGACATATTTATGTGACAAATATCCCGGAAAATCTGCCTTCAGCACGGCAGACGACAACTCATAGGCATAGCCGATTGCTATAAACACGAAATATAAAAATATGGATGCGTTTTAGCTCCGCACAATCGATACGTACATGGTAAGATTTTCAGTTGTCTCAATCAATTTGCTCTGTACTTCACTGCCAATGAAATCCGAACATTGATTGCATTCGAGATCGTTCACAGCAAAACAATGTTTAATGGTTCAAAATGTTTTTCTTCAAACTTAAAAGGATACTGCAGCAAATTATTTGCGAATTTATAGGGTGTGAATCATCCATCAAACTTGGTTATTAAATGCTTTTACTTTTGCTACATTGTTTGTAAATTTAGTGTATTCGCGCATAGCCAGTGAATAAAAATCAGTCGTGATAAATTACGGTCTGCTTGCTTCCTGGTGTTGTAACTATCATTTGAACTTTAATATCCAGTTCCCTTAATACTTTTTGGAAGTTTATTTTATAGCAAGTAACAGTTGATGTTTTTTTCCAGCAGCTTTTCTTGCATACAAGAGCTGCATGAAAACGCGATGCTGATCGCTTTCAGTTCGCAAGGATACTAACAATATCACTCTTCGTGGCACCACCCTCAACAATATTTTGCAGCGAAATTTTTAACAATTTTTCCGGGGAAACTTGATTGTCTAAAAAATGACAAGTTGCACGTAACGAGCAACATCCAAGATCAGCGGGCGTAAGCGTCTGACGCGATTTATGTCATGCCTTCGTTTCTTTTTTCTCTTTTCCTTTCTTAATTTTTTCTTCGCGCGTCCGAGAAGGCCTGATCGCAGGTTAAGAGTAACTAGCTGCATAAAACTTCAAAATATCTGGTCAATAAATTTCGTTTTCACTTTTATGAGCAACAAAGCAACAGGTCCACACAGGTTACTGAAATACTTAAACACATTATTTTATAGTAAAACTACGCTGCCTGATAGTTATGACGTAGCCTCCTCCACAGGCAACTCAGTGAGGCAAAACTATACTATGGCTTTATTTGGCAAATGTAGGCAAATACGCGGCTAATGCGGGCAAATGATAGGTAATGACACTCTAATGACTGCTATCATCACTATCATTTGCCATCACTAAACCCTTATTGTCCATCATCAACTATCATATACCTGCATTAGCCCCGTATTTGCCAAATAAAGCCAAAGTTTTGCCTCACTGAATTGCCTGCGTCCCGAGGAGGCTAGTTCTGACGGAGTTCAGGGCTTACCGACAAGTATTTTGTTTTACCAGAAAAGCAATTTTAAACGTTTCTTTTATATTATCCAAAGGACAAAACAAAACCATTTCAAAGTGCCCTTTGGGTGGGTCAGATTTTGTTGCCATGTTAATCTACCAGGCTTATAACCAAAAACGACTTACCCGGGAGTGCTTTTAACCGGTGCAGTAGGGGAATTAAAACCCGATTTAATGTGTGTCGTTTAACTGTGCTCCTGTGAGAGCGCTTTGAGCGTTGGATGGTTATGGCGCATTTACTGCCTTCTCAAAACTTCGTGATCTCTATATATGAAAGAAAACGTCAATTTGGGTGATACAATTATTGTGTTGTGTCGTCAGTTGATCAAAATAATGTTAGCAGCATCAGTGCTATTATACAAACAGTATTCAGTTCAAGGACACAAAACATTAGTTGTTTACAGTGTTATTGCAAGAGTTCAATTTATTTAATTTTTAATAGATCGCAAAATGCCCTAAGGAGCAAAACAATAAAATATTTTTTCTTAGTTTCTAACTTACACTTACAAAAGTCTTTATCAGAAATGTTTGAATAAATTTGCGTAATAAACTAAAATAAACAAGAAGACTTGGAAAACAAGATAAGTGTATATATACACCAGTAAACAAAGACTGCTCCCTAGCCTCCAAGAACTTCTTTTGGGACAAAGACTTGGTTCTACGTGTTCTTACTAAAACAGTTCTCGTAACTAGACTGATACCGAAGGTCCACTCTACACAAGAGGATTATATAGTTTTAATGCACGTCTTCGGAAATTTGCAATTTGTCAGCCGGGTGACTTGTGACTCTTGGCGCTTTTCTGTGATTCCTTTTAGAGAAGCTCAGTACACATTTTTCATAGGCATAGCATTTTTCCTGGGATGATTTTTTATATTCTTGATCTGAAGATTACAAAAACCATTTCCTTCTAATACGTGTCTTTTCTGGTACATGAATACATTTGGCCTTTATTCGTGTATGATTCATCGCACGCAGTGTTAAACTTTGCTTCCGCCGGACGATACAATATAAAGGAATCCATATTGTCTCCGGATAACTTCACTACCAGCATTATAAGTTCCATTACAGACCACTCAATTTCGAGACGGAAGAGAGACGAGTGTGGCAGAAGCAACACTTAAACCTACCAACAATCAGTATACTCTAGATTGTTTTAAAAACCTGTCAACTTTTCGGCAGTAAAATAAGATGCACAAAACTTGTTTTGTTTTGGAAGACTTACAAAAGTAGTAAAATTATAAATAGATGTCTTAAACGTTCATAACATGCATGAACCAAATGTAGGTGATCCTTCGGTGTCATAGGAAGAAACACGAGGTTTCTGAGACAGTGCCAATATCAACCTTCTTCCGCATATAAGGGGGCTCTTTCACTTTCAGTGCTTTTGATTCACCTATTTGTTTCCGATACCTGCCATGGCTGGCACCACAAGTTGTTTACAGTTTATCGCAAGCGATATTCGACCATTCGGCTGCAAAAGCACGTTGTTTGTTAAAGATCTCCAGAGTGCAATTATGCAGGAACGACATAGAGAACTATTGAACTTGCCGAACGTTTCATTTTCCTTGACCTAAATACGTTGCTTCGACGAATGTGCAGCCGTTAAATCGGTTCCAATCCTATAAATTAAATGTACTCGTATATAAATTGCCAAATTACTTTCATTTAAAACCTGTACTGCCTTGTTTCTGTTTACGCATACCTCAAAAATGATGAAATATGGCTCGGATGAACTAAACATTAAACGAAATCAGTACTGCAGAGACGGTCTCTATCTTAGACATTTACTTCCATTAATACTCTAGGAATAAGAACATGCGAAAAAATGCGCTTCTTATAGGAATTTTGCATCTTAAACAGTAAGAATTTACCAGTGGAGGTGGTTGGTGACTTTTCAGCAGTTTTGAAAAAGGAGACAATAAAGGTCAATAAGTCTAACTCCCATATCTGCCTCGAATCTTGTACCAAGTTGTTTACAGTTGATCCAAAACAATATCCCAACATTTCGGTAAAATGACGTTCACGTGTTAATTAAAACTATGTGAAAATTGTTGTTATGCAGCAACGATATCACAGTCCTACTGGACAAACGAACTTTTTCCGTTTCTTGACCTAAAATATAACAACACGTTGCTTCGACAAGTACGCAACTGTTTATCCGTTTCTGACCTACATACAAATGTGTATAAATCATCTTGGAACCTGTACTTGTTTCTCTTCAAGCCGTTCTTGTTTGGAGTTATGTGTAAACGGCGCAAAACTTTAAAACAATTGCAGTAGAGCTAGCTAGAGCCTATCTTCAAACACTTCCAACTGTTATTTTTAATTGAGTATTTTGGCTTTTTTTAGTTTTCGCTTGCCTCCTGGTTACGTTTATTGAAATTGTAGACATAAGAAGCCCTGTCAGTTTTAGAGCAGGAAATTTGAGTGTGTACAGGTAGTTTTCTTTAACAGTGGACTTGTGAAGTACAGAGATGAACCGTTCAAAGAGTGTGCTGATATTTTCAAGCAAAAATACTCATTGCAAACGCTGAAACAATGCTACAACAGCATTAACAAAAATAACACAACAACAACAACAACAACAACAACAACATCAAAAACAATCTATTTATTCTGCAGGTATAAAACATTTGTAGCTTACAGTGACAAGAATACTTGTCGTTACCTTTAGAACACACTAGACAACGCTGAAACATATAAGGTAGAGAGATCGATAGGGAGATGTATACACCTATTTCAAAAAAGGTTGACCAAAAAAACACAAATTATGAAAGATATGACCAGGCGGAACTCTGGGTAATAGCCTATTAGTATTCAAACTGTGTGCAAGTGCGAGCTGGTATCACTGCAGTTATTACAACAGCTGAAGGTGCTGTAATTGTTACCTTGAAATTGCTCACCTTGGCAAATAATAACCAGTGTAAACAGCACAAAATCAGGAACTGCTTTGGTTCATATCGTTCATGTTTTACATTTTTTTCAGTCTACCTTTCTTGAAATAGGTGTATAGATATTTTTTGTGACATTAATGACAAATTCAATAAATATTAAATTTTGGAATCAGCATAAATCCGATTCAACTTAAGTTTACTGGTAAATGTCAAGTAAAACTCATTGGTTGCATTACTCAGTGAGTCAACTGAATCACGTCGATAATGTTATCATGTTGTTATTTTTGTTACATGAATATCGTAAATTCCAACATTTGGCAACATTTGTAAGATAATCAAAAATGTCAATAAATCAGTAATTTTCTTACTGTAACATTACCATTTTCTTTCTTCTCACATTTTCAGATTGTGCTTATTAACATGATTGATCTTGAGGGAACGGAAATGCTATCCAACGTCACAAACCAAACATCCAACAATCATTACGTCTGTCTCATGTTGTCGATGTCGAAATCTGTTCTAGTTACCACATTATCCCTGATAACGATATGGTCTTTGATAGGAAATGTGCTTACTGTTGTTGTATTTTACAGGAACAAAACTCTGAGAACATCTGTGCACTACTTCATAGCTAACATGGCTATCTCCGATCTAATAAATTATTCTGTTTTTCTACCATCATTTGTAAATAGAGTGATTTATGACAACATTTGGTTGGTGGATTGAGTATTCGGTACGTGTCTTTGTAAACTCGTGTTTTTCTCTTGGATTTCACCCACCCTTGTTTCCACCTTTAGCATGATAGTCATAGCACTTGATCGATTTTGGGCAGTTATATTTCCACTGAAGCCGTCTTTGATCCCTCGAAAGAGAAGTCGCTTAATTATTGCTGCAACATGGATCGCTTCTACAGCATGTGGGCTCCTTACCTATATGCAAACAGACTTGTTTTTCATGACGCTAAACTTTACTGTACCTTTCAATGGGAGCCAGCATTGTACACGTGGGAAGCGTTAAGGATATCAGTGATATGGCTTTGTTGTGTGACCTCCTTGTGTGCCTGCATGTTGACCGTACTCTATTCAAGCATTATACTATTTCTATACAGACAGAAGAAGAGACTCCATTTGGCATCTGAAGTTATTAAGAAAAGAGCGAAAACAAACCGAAAGATTACGTACATGCTGGTAATCGTAGTAGTTGTTTTCTATGCAGTATGGATTCCATTTAATGTCGAGACTCTTTATTATTTGATTCAACCACCCAGAACACTTTGTTCATGTGTGAGCTTGGCCTTTTGTACGCTGCAATTAACCCCGTCGTATATTACATATTTAACGAAGATTACCGCCAAGGTTTCAGGGATCTGTTGTGTTTCCCTTGGTTCTGCAACAACAGGTTTAACAACTGTTTCAAATCTTCATTCAAAGCTCAAGGTGAGGACAATGCTTGCAATGCTGGACGGGTAAACGATGCCATTGATAACATTGAACAACGTTAGTGTAGACAAAGGATAAAGAGACATGTTAAGTCAAACTCTGGATAAGTAAGTAACTCTACAATGAATATTTAACTTCCAGAAACATCCTAGTGTCACGTCAGGGTAAGAACAATGCCTACATCGCCGGAAGCAGTAAACACTACTGTTGAGAACATTGAAGTTCTTGGACAACGTTAGTGGAACCACAGGGTGAAATCATTGAGGCAAACTGATCTGGAATAAGTAAATAGTACTGTTGATAACACTTAACTTCAGCAACATCGCCAGTGACTTTTTTGTCAATACCGAACGGGAAAACGACATTCTTGAGAATATTGAACAATGTTAAGTTGGTAGTGTGGGCACAGTTTGAAAAATTGACTAGACATTGGAGAACTAAACAATGCTGCGGACAAGATTTAACTTAAGCAATATCGCCCGTGTCAGATTAGGGTAAGAACAATGCTTGTAATGCCAAACAGGTAAACGATGCTTATATGAACAATGAGCTTCGTGAACAATGTTAAATTCGACAGCATTTGAAAACATTAAGCCAAACTCTGGATAAGTAAATTACGCTATTGATAACATTAAACTCCAGCAACATCGTCCGTGTCACATCGGGGTGAAAACATTGCTACCAACTCTGTTATATAGTGATTTTGATAACATTGAACTTCAGAACAAAGCTAGTTTGTTTGGGGGTGAAAGCCAATATAGATTAAAATTTGTTGCAACTGGTAAACGAACTGTTATAGTAACGAAGCTGTTGATAACATACATGTAGAACTTTTGCTGTCTCACCCTTGACATTAATATTCCCATTTTAGTAGTGTCTTAAGAGTAAAAATTGTTGTACATTAGTTTTAAAATAACGATTGTAAAAGTATGGAAACTGATGGGATGCTCCTAAACATTTTATTATTGTTATAATCTTGTAATATTTGTGTGAGAGCAAGAGTTCAAGTTTAGCTAGGTGACAATGCCATTAGAGGATGCGCAGCAAACCTCGTGGCCAGGAGCAATGTCAGTGTCATCTTCGATTGGAAATAATAAAAGATATTACCGTAATCTCTCTAATAATCCCCCGGGGGACTTATTAAATTTCAGGCCTTCCAGACGGGGGTTTATTAGAGAGGGGGGCTTATTAAAAACTCACTGACAGCCAAAGATGGAGTCATTATTTTTCTTCTAAAATGCCACCCAGCTTTAATGAATATAATATGATAAATTTGATACAGTCTTGGGTGCAAAACTTACGATTTTCAAACTGAAACGTTACCTAGCCCAACTGAACAACACAGAAACTGTCTCACATGAAGTTGGAAGTCGATAATG
>JAOEHT020135765.1:0-12231 GCA_025448195.2 Parazoanthus atlanticus
CTGATAAAAATATACAAGTGCTGAAACAAGCTTTACCTGCCGACTCAGCCAACTCCAAACATTTTTGTCGCTCTCTCCTCTCAACAATATCTGTAACAAATAACAACATCTCTTTGAGCGTATTCGGTGACCACTATTTGTCCATTCTCGTGCAGACCATGCAACTAACTCCGATTCCTTCGCTATTTCACTTAGAAACTTGGTAACGAAGCCTCACCTTCCAGAAAGTAGGCATAAGTATCAATCTGCAGATCTGGAGGTAAGGTGGCAGTGTAGGTTGCAACCAGCATTATTTGCCTCTCCTCTATGAGGGCCTACGAGAAACAGTTTGATTTAGTCACTGAGTGTGAAACAAAGACGCTTCTTCACACAAAATCAGCACAAGTTTCAACCTTATAATCAATAAATTTTTGCAAGTTAATACCCTGGGCACTACAGGGAACTGAGTTTGTGGTTGGTTTGGAGTGCAAAGGTCCCAACGGAGTTAAGCCTGATATTTGAAGTTTCCCAGCAAACGGAAGGGCCGGATAGAAATGTGACCAAAAAATTCAGCTCTCTAAGGCTGAAAAACAGCTCTTTTTCAATGGAAACACCGATTTTTTCACTTTCTGGGTAGGAAAGGTTTGGTTTTCTTGTCTTAACAAAGTCCAACACGAGGAATTCTTGCCAGTGTGATCTTTCTTGCCGTTTGCCGGAAAGGTCACACACGTGGGGCTTAAACTCTCAAATAGATCTTTATTCAATACGGGACAGAGATCTCAGGCAAAAGCATCCTTGTATCCCGAGATCTCTGTCCCGTATTGAACAAAAATCAGTTGGTGGAACCTTGGCAGCCCACACCAACCACAAACGCAGTTCATCATCACTATTGCGGTGATCCTTTATGGTAATTTGTTAGAACGGCACTGGAAGTTTCTACTGGAGTCCACGAGGGCTCCGGGAAGGAGGATGTCATGGAGTCCGCAAGGGCTCCAAGGAGGATGTCATGGAGTCCGCGTGGACTCCGAGAAGGAGGATGTCATGGAGCCTGCAAGGGCTCCGAGAAGGATGTCATGGAGTCTGCATGGGCTCCGAGGAGATGTCATGGAGTCCGAGAGGGCTCCGAGAAGGGGGATGTCATGGAGTCTGCGAGGGCTCCGAGGAGGAGGATGTCACGGAGTATGCGTGGGCTCCAAGAAGGAGGTATGTCATGGAGTCCGCGAGGGCTCTGAGAAGGAGGATGTCACGCAGTACGCAGCAGCACACATATTCTTTTTCTTCAGGTGGTAATTATTTATAATAAAAATACTAATAGTGATGGTGGTAATAATAATAATAATAAGCAGTGATAATAATAATTATAGTAACAATAACAAGAATTATATTAATAATAGTAATAATAATAACAACAATAATAATAATATCAATAATAAAATAATATATAATAATAATATTATTAATGGTTTATTGTACTGATGATGTTTCAATGCAGCAACAACCACAAAAAGATCGTGTTCTGAACTAGGATAGCGTTTTGCGTGTTAAATAATAACGCCACCCTCTCGAGCCACAAATAGTTTATGTATAAATAAGTAACACATAATTCATACGATCTTACAAAATGACTGCTAAAACTAGCCGTTTACTCACCTGAACGTAAGCTTTTAGTATCGAAACACTTTGTTCATCCTACATAACGAAAGAGACAACTTGTTAATCATGTGTCTAACTAACAAAACTGATTGATGAATATATCATAAGTAAATTATTGAGATACAATAAACAAAACATGATAAATCCTATGTATTGATTACGGCATGAATGACTCTAACGATAGCAATCAAAAACCTAAAGAAAAAATGAAGCTAAACTGAGGTCTTAATGTTCTGTTAAAATAGAAGGTTCCACAATTGTTTAGATACACAAGCAATGCCGTTTTGTAACGTTTGTACAGAAGCTAAGGAAAAGTAAAAAATACTCGTGTTTTGTAGAAATTCTTTGTAATTTCCCTAGCCTGACGGCTCAGGAAATTAGTAAGAATTCTGCCAAAAACACGTATGAATTAATCCTTAATCGTCATCATTTAGTTACGTATTCTTATTATAGACCCCATCTTAGTCCCATTTCTGCGCATGTTGATTACGCGATCCACGTGGTGCACGCCACATGTTTCCAGCCATAACTTGCCAAATTTCCACACAACTTGTCGATTAGGACGAGAGAATCGGACCCACGGCGAGACACCTGATCGGCTTAAATCTCTGGACGTCTTGTGTTACCAGTACTAGGCCAATTTGATAATCATTTCCAAAATGGATACTTTTTTATCATTCGAGCTGTTTCTAATTTTCCATTTTCAACAAGGCACATCCCATTCTATGGCCTTTTTTGAAAATGCGACCACTTTCTAGTTTTCCAGTCTCGAAAAGTGCGACCAAATCCACCTCCCCATCACCAAAAAGTACCCTCTCCCCCCCTTCCTCCAGAAAACCTGATGGTTACACGCTATCTCTGATTAGTAATAACTTGAAAAAGCTTCAGTGACATGATCACAGTACACGGAGCAAGCTCATAATTGATTGTGGCGGCTCGAAACCTTCTACTATGCGGCTGTTGATAGTTTGTCAAGATATTGCAATATTAAAGGAAACTCAAGTTCCTACAATTGTGGTACTGACCTTTGTCTCCATCCCAGCTGCTCCAAAAAACAGAACAAGATGAGCCTGCGGAAGAAAACAAATTTAAAATGTAGAACAACAAAGATAAAACAATTATTGCTACTGTCTTAACTGAATTTAAGTTTTGCCATGTATACTAGATTCGACCTTCGGTCTCACCAAATACAGATGTCTCTACTTAAATATTTTGCAACATTCGACTCGGCTGAATCGAACAAGTGTATAACAAACACAGCATAATACTGTACAGTATTTAACAGCAGGTATAACATAAGTGAAATGGAGAGGTGTATAACAGCAAATTGTGCACCACAAAATTGCAGGTTACTTGCACGACAAGTCAGTAAGTTTCGATCATCGTGTCAGATGCGAGATGTTCATTATTATATCATCATTGCCAGGTTTACAACTAAAATATCACTTAACGGATGTATATTTTCAGCCAGTATTTGCAAAACATTAGTAAGCAGAACAATACACCAAACATTTCAGTGACGTTCCACAGACGAAACTACCCAGTAAAAACGTTTCGTGGAAGTAGTACGCGATGCACACAAGAGGTACAAACAAAGCGGACTACATCTGCCGATAGAAAGCTGTTTTGGAACATCTGTGTCATGTGCTTCATGAAGAAAGACCCCGTAGAATAAGGCAAATTACACAACACAGCTTCACACGGATAGTTTTTCTGGGCTCACTGTTTCAAATATTTCATGCTGATCTTACCATAATAGAATAGCACGGTTCACTGGAAAATTAAGAAGAAAAACATGAAATAAGGGCAAGTGAATATGATATCTGTAAACCAGGCTTGTTACCTACCATAAACCGAAGGAGATGATTGGAAAGTTTGCTGTCTTCTTGAATCCACTGGTACATTTTCTCTATCATTCCTTGGAGAGAAACGTTAATCAAACTGGCATAAAAACTCAAACGGCATACACTTCTCTTCAATGACACAGTTGAGCCTATCACATTAGACTGTAGGTATTATACGAACACTCAACTCCGACACAGCCGAGAAACATTCACTTAGAACTGTGTTTATGACATTAACAATCAACTACAACGCAGGTGAGGCAATTCATTTACGACCAAATTTTGCGAATTTCTACAGTTAACTGCTTACACTAACAACTTACCCCACCAACTGTCAAAGTTAGGGCAAAATGGAATTTTGACCGTGGCCACCTTTTTTTTCAAATATTCTTTGATTCTTATTGACATTCACCCTTAAGGATAGTTATGAACTCGGCCAAAAGTGAACATCTCTAAAGTTGATCAATAGTTCAAGAGGATTACCCACGTCTTGGTTTCATGACATGGAACTCTCGACGCTAAAAATCATCAATTGCATATTGTGATCAACACCAAACGCTTGAGAATTGTTAACTTTAGAAACACGTTCATGGTGATACAATCACTCAACTCAGAAAAACAGACAGCGAAAGACTGTGGCTTCATTCAACTCTGCTACAGGGACTCACTCTTAACTGTGACCATCAAAACAGACACCCGAGGTGACGGATCCGACTTACCGTCAATATCATTGAGGATAATAAGGGTCTGCATTGTGTGGTGATGTTCTTCACACTGTTTGCGGATAGACTGCAAAACAGAATTTTACTCAATCTGGTTCCAAGAAGTAATATAATAATAATAATATTATTATTATTAATAATAATAATAATAATAATAACAATAATAATAATAATAATAATAATAATAGTAATGAATTTATTATGCACATGCTACATATGGATGTGTTCGCGCGCATGCGCATTACACAAGCTAATAGGTAACATCAAACTACTAATTATATTGAGATAAAGCAGAAAAAACAAAGAATTCAAATAAAATGTAATTATTGCTAAAAGCAGTTTTAAAATAAAATGCTAATTTGAAATAGCGAGTCTCAATAGCTGCTTTAAAAAAAGTTTAAACAATTCAAATTACGAAATCAATAAAGGTTGCTGAAGTAGTAACTTCAGAAGCCATCAATTATTTTATGACTAAATGAAAATCACTTCATACCTCTTTGGGGCAAGCTTTAAGTTCTGCAAAGATCTTTTCTGGATCAAGGCTGCAAAACAAGAAAAATTAAGATATAACTGACTCGTTTTGGTTTACGAATAACAACAAGCCAAAGTATAAATGCTGAATTCACTTACGCCTGGTCCCAGTAAAGTGAAGGGAGATTCTCCAAGTGTTTGTCTTTCCTGGAATTTAGGCGCAGCTCCTTAAGACATAAAAAGCAAACAATATCTATTTATGGTACATTCATTGGCTCATTCCATATAATTGGTCAACCTAGATTTAACTATAACTGTAGAAGAAGTTTAGTGCGAGTAACAGGAAGAAACTGGTCGCAGAGTAAAATAAAAGTATTGTAAAGCACTTTTCGATTTACAGAACATCCTCATTGTCAAGAAGCTATCATGTAACAACCATGGCAAAATGGAACAACTAGATGCCAATTTCAGACTACGCTGTTTTGGTCGGCTATCTTCTTGCAATTGTACCCTTCCGTTGCGATGGCAACGAGTCACCCGACGCAAGTGTAAACCCAACCCCTGGTATTTATTATCAGGTAACTAAAAATTACTGGTGTGATTGTCTTTTGGGGATGTCCCTGTCACATACCGAAACAGCTCGTGGAAGTGTGAATGGGCTCAAAGATAAACAATTATCTACTTCTTAGATGCATACATCTTTTAAAAAAGCCCAAGTTCACTTAAAAAAACATTGGTAAACTACCCACTCCAGTTGCAAGTGCAAAGCCATATCCAAATAACGATCGCATGGTGTTGTTTGTACCTGTTCAACCCGTACGTCGACCATAACCTTGTAGTAAGCCCACAGATAATCCTCCCAAGACTCGCAGGCAGGGATCAACTGAAAATGGATGTATACTCTACGTTGTTAGTACCGAGCCAGCTGTACTGAATAAGTGACAGCAGTTGAATTACTATGCTATGTTATTGGTAGTAATTGTAATGTAAGTAGCAGTGGTGATGGTGCATGTAGTGGTGATATTAGTAGTGGTGATAAGGGTGACGTTAGTGATCAACGTTTGAGGTAGTGGGCCTGAAGAGTGGTCACAGTAGTGTTTAATTGTGGTAGCAGCGTTTTCCCTACACCAGTTCCTGCAACACCTGAATAACTACTCTTACCTGATCAAGATTGCCGCTGAAGACAGCATACATTGCTCTCTCGTACATGTTGAACTTGCTCTGTAAAGAAAGACAAAAAACACTATGGCACTAATGCTTTTATTACTAGTGTCATAAAATTTAGAACTTAACTTGGTAGTTTCCTTTATCCTATTTTAAGTAGCTTTCTTACACATATGCTATCTTTGCAATTGCTCATCTAAGCTGTTAGTAGCTCGAATCTGTATGGGATAGTCTTTGTTTTACATGTTTCCTATTAACATAAACGTTAACTTTGTCAGATGGACAAACCAAGACTATCGCGGGATATATAGCCTGTAAAGATAAACTATCCTACCAAGTTTTGTCTTTAGACAAAAACATCATCACGAAACTTACACATAAGTTTGAAACGTCATTATCTAAACTGCACACCAGCCTTTGCCACAATGTATCTATTCCACTTACGCCTTCCGCTCCTCGCAATCCCTTCTTGTCGTACGCATTTTTCTTTACAACTTTCGCAGTTTACACAATCCACTTTCATGGACTGTAAAAATATCCTACCCTCTTTTCCAATACGCATGGATCAATGTTTGCACTCCACTTTTATGTACTGAGTGCCTTATAACAAAACAGCTTACGTCTCCTGTTTCTAGAACGATCAGAGTAAATGCAAGTTAACCAACCTCCTCTGACATTTTCCAGCAAGCAGCTTTCCACACGTCCCTGTATGGATTGCCCTCAACAGGAGCCAGTGAGCCACTATTAGGAACACTCTCAAGGTTTGGGTCATGCCACAGCCACCAACCCTCCAATGTTGCAGCTCTCCACGACTGGCCACACCTCTCACACAAGCGCTGTGCCTGGACACACACATAACAAAATACTGTGTGTTAAGTATACTGAATTTGTCTCAGGTGAACACCCATATCTTACAAAGTTTCAAAATCATACCCACCAGCCTAAGCAAAGATTTGCATTACAAAATTCTACTTATTCAAACTCTACAAACATCAAACAATGTTAAAATCAAATTAAAAGCTTTGACTTGAAGTTGTGTGCTGACTGTCAACATACATACTGACAAGACCAAATTGTCTCATAAGTTTGAAATGTACTTTACATTGTGTCTGTAAATACTGGGCAGCTTTTGACGGCAGTACAGGCCAATGTTTATTCAAAATACAAAACACTAAATCATGTGGATACCTCTTCCAATTTTCCGGCTCTGATAAATGCAAACAAGTGCCTCAGAAGCCTAACTTCATCTTCCTAAGGAGAAACAAAGGATAAAATTAACAAACAGGACCGCTACTAAGCATCAACTAGGTTAAGCCACAGGGGTAGGGTGTGGGGTTGGCTACTGTGTAGATTAGCTGGGGTGGGGTAGGCTACAGTGTAGATTAGGTCGGTTGGGGTACGGAATCTGTTTTACTAGCAACTAGCCAGAGTGACAAGATGAGCGAAAGCATTTGTAACGGTTCTGATGTGTGAGCCAAGCACTGTATGTTACATGAATATGGGCAAATGCTGCACCACATACCTGTATATCAAATCATAGGGAGAACCTTCCCAAATGGTCACGTCTTCCGTAAAGTATTTTTTCTTCCAAAAGTTGAACTTCAGGTTGCATTTGCAGATTTCACGTTTTTCCCAATATTAATTATGCAGCTGAGATTTCAAGCCAGTTTTTAAAACAAAATGAAAGATTTGGACTGAGGTAATTTAGTTTTTTCCAAGTGTATCCCAAACCACGATTATACTTTAATTCTGTCTAAGTAGAAGCCATTTATAAGATTTTTGTAATTTCTACAATCTGGATGTATCACCTTTAAATAAATGAAAAATATTACACCTTTTTGACAATTGTTATTCTTATTATTATTCTTGTCAAACTTGGTAAATTGAAAACTGTTGTATTTTGAGACTCAAGACAACAATTGTAGAAAGTAACAAAGATTACAAAACCAATAGAAGATCGTTATTCTGCATACCACATCCAGGTCTGCCAGAGGTCTGTTTTGCCGCACTGGTGCATCTGGGTCCTGCAACAGGGGAAGTATAAATGGTATTTAACCAACAAGTGTTTACCAGTGAAATATACAGCAAGAAATAATGTCCGTTTCTGAATAAGATGAGAAATATTTGTCACCATACAAATCCTTCTACAAGAAAAGCCACCACATAAATAACTAGTACAAGTTTGTAAATACAAAAACTCTTCAGCCATTTTGCCCTCTCTTCTCCCTTCAAAATTACCAGCAGTGTCTTTTGGCTGGCATAATAACGATTGTTGGATGAAGTCATACACAAATTCTAAATAGATTAGCAACAATATTTTTTATAGGGCAGTCTGTTGACTTTATCATACCATTTCAGTGACAAGAGGTCTCCTGTACCCAACTGCATGTCCCCCTTGGAGCTGCTGTTGTTCCAACTCGTGCAGGGTGTTCTCCCTGAAGGAGGAAGAAACAACACATGCTATTGGCTGATATGCACCAAGATTGTATTCTTTTCAAATTTCTTGCTTTGGCAAAATTTCTTCCACATATAATTTCTTTTCCATTTTGAATCAAAATGCTACCTCGCTGCAAATTTCCAGGGTAAAAAAGGAATGTATTGGATACTACATATGCCTTAGTTCAAATCCTTTTAAAAATAAACATAAGTTCACTAATGTCGCAGATATGCCTGCAATATGTCGCAGACAATATAGTATCACAGATAAACCCACAAGACGTAGCAGATAGTCTACAGTGTGCTACCCACAGCGAGAAAACAGCGCAAGTTTTTGGTGCCTTTTCATGGCCAGCAGAACATGAACAAAAGGTACAGGGATATTCAACTTGACCAAATGCTCAGACAGAGGACAGAACACAACCAGTGGATGAATAATATTTCATGAGATTTCGTATATTTGTAAAATTTTTAGAATACATTTCCTGTTGAATAATGCACCAGTCAATGTTAATCCCCGCCCCCTCAACCCGGGACTATGCAGGGCAATGCGGGGCAAAAACGAGCGATTTTCCTTTCGAAGTTGTCCCGCTACCCGGGACTTGGATTCTTTTCACCGTCGCTGCCCTCAGGTGCAGGGACATTTTGCAAACACATGAATATTACGATACCTTTTCCGTGAGAACAGCAACATTTCCCTGGGTACAAAAGCGGGGAGAATGGCGGGGACATTTTCTCCTGTTTTCCTGAAAACCTTGCCCCAGTGGCAGGGACACTGGACAACTTTCACTATCAACAAAATCCAATGCCCTGCATAGTCCCGAGTTGGGGGGGGGGCAGGGATTAACATTGACTGGTGCATAATCAATGACTCCCTATTCAATCAATTTAATTTTCTGTTTCTAAATTGGCGAAGTTGTGCATTGAACGTAAGTAGGTTTGTGACAGCACCCAAGAGTCAAAATTCAGGCATAGATTTGTCTGTTACAGATTCCAATCGATGTTCAAACTAAAAAACACTATTGCTGATCGTTCCTGGCATGCTGTAAGCATCACAGACAGATCTGGAATGACAGCTCAACTTTCCCAATATGTTGACATCATGTCCACAACAGATGTTCACAAATGCAGTAACTAAAGGTAGTACTACTACGGACAGCATTGGCGACCTTGTCTATACATTCACATCACAGGTCATAGCAGCATTTGTTAGCCCAGAAACTTTACTCCATTTTACTCACCAACACACAGACTCGGAGAAGTACTCCACTTTGTCTGCATCAAGAAAATCCTTCAGCCAATCCTCTGCATTCTTTTCCAGCCAGTCAATCACCATCTGTGGATCGAATACAGACAGGACTTTACACACTGGTGTGGGACCAAACAGATCTCCGCTTTAATGTAATAGGACAAATTATTATTCACAATTTAACATCATTATTTTTAACAAACACTGACACTTCACAAGTTGTTACGGGTTGAACACCGAAAAACAAGATAATTTCCAGACTTTAACATTAATTTTCAGCATTTTCCAGGTGAGATCTTTCCAGACTTCCAAGACTTTCCAGACTCCATACAAACCCTGAGCACAGCCACCAATACACACCTGATTTTGTCGGGTAGATGCCTCACGTTCATAGAGTGAGCTTGCAACCTTCTTTTCACTCCACTTTTTATTCTGGTAAAAGAATACGTCACATTTTAGCTAACAAATAAAAGTATACCTGCTGTTATGACACTGATAGTATGGAGGTTAGAAGCCCTAGATGGTATGATACAGCACTGGCCTGATTATCACTGGACATCAGTGCTAACACTGTCAGTACTATCACACTAATACATATATAGGTACAGTACATCAATGCTAACACTGTCAGTTCAAAGTCACTACACTGTAATTCATGTACATACATAGTTATCATCTGCGGACAGGGACATCAAGCCGTTGGTCTACTCTCCTGAAATGTTATCTCAGGGGACTTAAAAGAACCCACACACTTCTCGAAAAGAGTAGGGTAATCCCGGTGTTGTGGTGAGGGCCACATGGGAGAGTGCGCCTTATGGATGTAAGTATGTTACCCTCAATAAATAAAGTGTCCTTACTTTACTATGCTCGAAACTTCAGCCTTCCACCCAACCTTAGAACAAAAACGAAAAGCACACCATATTAAATATATATCAATACTTGTTAATTATTATTTTTCACAAGCCTCAAGATTTCGACTAACGTTTACATAAACTATGTACATATTCAATTACAGTAAGATTATTCTCTTTGAAAAAGTGTTTCTAAAAAGCTTCACATTAAAAAAAAACCATCTTACAATCTGGGCTTTACATTTTCACATCACACTAATCGCTCCTGTTGAAAAGACATTCTTCAATATACTACTTTGTGAAGAGCCGCCTTTTGAGAAGGACATCTACACATTCGGTGCAGTTCATTTTGAACAACTTCTTGCGCGGTAGTTCCCATTAATATGATTTGTTAATAAAACACAAATTAGTTTATCTGGAGAACGTGTCGATCCTGGTCAATTTCTTTTTTCTCATTACGAAACTACCGCCTTTCATACGATCATTGTAAAGGCCACAACAGGTCTTCTAACCTCATTCAACATTGTTGGAACCAACATGTTAGATCCATTTGAACAACCTGTTGAATGATATTGGATCAGATTTGATTGGTTCAGACTTGTCCAGTCCAACAATCGTCCAGCACTGTTGGTCCAACAATCGTCCAGCAATGTTGGTCCAACAATCGTTCAACATTTGTTGTATCCGTTTAAACGGACCTAAAGTAAAGAATGTGATTCAACAACACAACTGTTTTGCACAGCAAAACCTGCATCATCTGTATCAAATACGATCTATAAGGGTACAGCACCTCGAAAAACTTAAAATCACCAGTACAATACAAATAGCTTACATTTATATCAAATAACACAGATCATTATAATATACACAGTCACTAGATAATGGCAGTGGAGCTTTCCGATTGGTTACTCTACTGCTAGGCTGTCCGCCCATACAGTACTTACGGATAATTCAAAATGGTGGTCTGGTTGTCGAACCAACCGAGGATTAAGATATGGGTCTACATAAAAAACGTAGAAAATGCGACCAAATATGGTTACTGAAGGAATAGTCCAGTTTCGTATTCGTAGTTGCCGCTGATTACAATGACCACAGCCTCGACCTGATGTTAATAATTCATAAATAACAAAGTAGATACGAGCTATTTACAACACTGTGTATTGTTGGAGGCTCGGACTTCTAATCGTTCTCACTGGTATTTATGTGTATTCAAAACCAACTCGAGGCTAACGCCTAAGAAATGAGTCTTTGGTCATTGCAATCAGCGGTAACTGGGAATACGAAACTGGACTATTGTATACGTTTGCATAAAATAAAACAATTATTCCACTCGTTTTCGTCTTAATACAATTACAGCCAGCTCGGAAGTCCTATTTGAGCTCGTGGAACAGTTGTTAAATATAATACGCCCATCTATAATAACTAGCGACTACTTTCAAAATCTATGTGAAATCTACATTTACATGTAGCATGCAGACGTAGACCGATTATGTGCATTAAAAGGGATCTTCGCGACTCTGCGCATGCTCAAGAGTAATTAACAAGAACTAAGTTTCAATGTTAAATGTTCAATCTCTATTACTGAAAACAGGAACTGTTCCGAAACCAATCCAGTTTTTCAACAGACAAATGGTGCGGATGGTCTGATTTAGGCCGCGATTTAGTTGGATTGTAGTATTTGTCCCGTATCGATCATCTTGATCTGTGTTCCGGGCTCTGATTGGTTCTTGAGCGGTCTGGAATCCCCGTAATGCCCACGGGCATTTACGCGCGCGCATAACCGGGTGTGCGAAGTAAAGAATTTCCGCTTGCACGGTGTTATTGTCGTTTTTAGAAAAAATGCCATATAATAAAAAACTTAT
>JAOEHT020135873.1:0-12230 GCA_025448195.2 Parazoanthus atlanticus
CTGTTTCAAACTTTCGTTAAATATGCTCCTTAATGTGCAAATAATACAGTTCTTCACCGACCTTTTTTGCATGAAATGCAGTCGAATGCTCAAAACAGGGAGTATTTTAAACCCCGTCAAGTTGCAATAGAGTTAAAACTTTCGGTTGAAGTACAAGGGTTACCTGTAACACGAACTACCAAAAACTAGGACGAATCCATCATGGTATACGAGAAAGCCTTTAGCAGGTTTAGTAGAGTTCAGTGGCACAGCTAAATCGGGAAAAGAGATGGAGCCACTAAAAGAGAAATGGAGAAAAGACTCTGATGTAAGTTAAGGGAAACTAAAATTGAAGGAATCTGGTCCATATGCACGCGCTGCAATTGTTGAAAGTACAAATGTATAATCCTTGTACAATACTGATGGGACGCAAAATTGCTATAATCAACAATACCTACCCCCTGTTCCTCGTACAATGTTGACACCATCTTTTCCACAAGAGTGCTGAAGATGGAACAACCACCGGAAACGTGATGGTGATAAGCGTGTTCAATCACTGAGCACACTTAAATGAAATGGGTAGCTACTTAATATGGGCAGTTGTTGGTCCGACTATCGTTTGGAGGGTTACTCCACGAAAGCAGTCAATGGCCCGACATTGATTTATGCTTAACCCTAACCCTAATCCTAACCACAACACAACACAACGTAACCCTAGCCCTAAACCTAACCCTAACGTTAGCTCTATCTCTATAATTCTATCACCAGCTGTTAACCCTAAGCCCACACTAACCCAATCACAACTCAAATTACCTCAACCTCAACCCTAATCTTAACGCTAACGCTAGCTATAGCCCTGTAACCCTAGTCCTAACGTAAACCTAACTACAACACAAATTACCTCAACCTCAACCTTAATCTTAACGCTAACGGTAGCTATAGCCCTGTAACCCTAGTCCTAACGTAAACTTAACTACAACACAAGTTACCCCAACCTCAACCCTACGTCCTAACGCGTACGCTAACTATAGCCCTATAACCCCTACCCTGACTCCAACCCTTATCCTCACCCTAACCCTAAGGAAGGCTATAACACGTCACAGAACGTTTTCATATAGAAGTCTATGGCATGTGCTCGGATTGTCGGATTGTTACGTAACTGCCTAAATGCAGCCCAGGGATCAATTCAATAAAACTTTTACACCTGTAATTTACAAGTGTAGCATATGTTCCGGGCCTCTAAAATGTTTTACTGAATTCGCTCCAAGTTAGCGCAGTGCGCAAGATCTCATTTTGCTAACCAGACGTCCCAGGCTCGGTTCCTGGTTTGGCCGTTTATGTGACCTTCTTTTGCCGCACCGTCCTTGGACTGAAACTTTCAGCCTTTAAAATAGAAGCCTTATTTCTTTCGCAGCGGGCCCCTCGGAAATCGCCAGGCGGCTGCTGTCAGTGAAGGATATAGGACGTTTAGCCTTTGGTTCCGTCGGACTCAGGTTTGTCTGTTCTTAACGTCAAGCTAAAGTAAGTTTTACATCAACTAACTACTTAGACGGTATGATGTTTCGAGAATAGACCGTTTTCAATATTTTGATTTTTTTAAACTTCAGCTTAAGTCATCGTTGAGTGGTGTGAATCCTCAGGTGAATAACATTGAAACGAATGAATAAACGATTTTCTTGAGCTGTGCTATCAAGTCGAAGAGTAGTGAAGCAGCTCCGTTATCTTTTGTTGTGTTCGCTAATATTGCAGCTTCTTTGTTTCAGATGTTTAGGACTTAGGTGTTATGTTACGTTTAACAGTTTAATTAGTAAAATATATTGCAGCGAGGGGCTGAATTGCTTAGAGTTTATAATCGTTACAATACTGAATAATCAGTCATAATACGAAACAATAAATATAGTATACTACAATCACGTCACTTATCTTTGACTTCAAACTTAAAAAAGAAAAAGTTACAATGAATTTAAGACTTATGGCATGATGAAAGGATGAAACTGTTCTCAAAACGAATATAGTGGTTTAAACGTGTGTGTTGAAGTGCTTTATAAATATCCCAAGTAATTCCTCCTGAGCGATAGCACTAGAAAGGAAATGGACCAACATGGAGAAAGATAAAAAAACATGCGGTGAGATCCGAATCCTTGACCTCCGGTACAGATCACCGTTGTTCTACCAACTGAGCTACAAGGCCAGATGGGAGCAATAAACACGTAAGTAAGGGCTAACCAGTGAGGTTTGGCTGCTGACTCCTGAAATCTCCCGGCCGGTGTTTCCGTAAAATAATCAGTTTTAACGAAGCTTCCAAAAGCTTTTTTCGTCTAAAAAAGATGGGATTTCAGACTTAAACACGGATGAATAACAATGGAAACCTGACAATGAATGTTTAGTCTTAGAGTAGTCAAAGAATGCAACGACAGTTTATAAAGACAGTTTAATAGTTAACCATTGTAGTTGTAGTAGTTGCAGTAGTAATAGTAATAGTAGTAGTAGTAGTAGTAGTAGTAGTAGTAGTAGTAGTAGTAGTAGTAGTAGTAGTTACCTGTCACCTACATACAGTTTAGATGTCGAAATCAGACAATTTGTTAATTTTCCAGCTTTTGTTTTGCTAAATCTACAGATATTTTTGAGTCCGTTTCCAGAGGTTGAAAGGCCTGTGATATTTTGCTTTGTTTTTTTGCTTTGAGACAAGAGTAAAAAAGGAAATTGTTGTAGTTTCCTTTGCGATCAGTGGCTTCAATTAATTACTTAGTGTCAAAACAAGGTGGCGAAGAAAACTCCTGATGAAATCCAATTAACAGAATACTGATTGGAAAGTAAATATTTCCTTCATCAGCTCTATAATCCGCCTAGGGGAACTTTCTCTCGAGAAGAGCCAAAAGCATTGATGATACGAAGACTGTTAATCGGTTCTCGTCACATGAACATACTGACAGGTCCTTCAGTGACCTTATAATTGGATTGACCAGGCTAATCATAGTAAATTTGACAAATCATTGCAGTTACGTGGTGTTTATATTATTATTTAATAGCTCCGGCTGCATAATACTGACTTAAGAAATGGCGTCTTCGTCAGTCTTCGAAACAGCGCAAAAGTCAATGGCTTACTTGAGAGGCACCATCCATAGTGAGCCGGTCAAGACACTGCTTTAGCATTCTTACACTTCGGATGAAAATATCAGTAGAGCATCAATTTTATTGAACCAGGTTTAATATTCCAGCAAGTACATTTTAGCTATTACTATGAGCCAAAGTTGATGTTGACGCTGCTCACTGTATTTTTCCTTTGTTTTTCATCCATATGTGTACGGTAACGTCACTTTATTGCCGTGCGCGCGTGTGCGTGCATTTGTTTCACGAGTATTTGTTGTTGTTATCGTTGTTGTTATTGTTAGTATTGTTGTTGTTGTTGTTGTTGTTGTTGTTAAACTGCGAAACAATTTGAATGCCCCATTTGCGTAGATGTGCGTCTTTCTTAAACTTATTTGATTTGCTTTAGTTTAGAATAAATTTAAACCCGTTTTAAAATTTGGTTTTCAGTTTTCTTGACTGCAGTTCAGTTTAAATTTTGTAATAAATCAACATTTGAATTTCCCTTAAGGCTTCTGCGAGTTTTGTAAGTGTTCTTAGGGAAGATAACTCTTCAGTACTAGTGCTACCAGTCATATTTCTTTGTGTAACTTCTTTTTATTCTCCATATCTATATGGAAATGCCTTTGTCTTATTTACATATATTTTGTGCATTTCAAACCCGGAAGCATTATTTAAATTAAGCAATTGATCTTCGGAGCATAAATTCTGATCTTCAGACTTCAAGATTTGTCACAGCCTCCGGAAACTATAAATGAAACAAAGAAACGGTCTCAGTTTGTATGTTATACGTCGGCTCAATATACAGAGCTTTTATTAAACCCGACGACATGTCAGATAAAGTTTCAGCAAATCTCTTAAATTGAAATAGTCAAAATCTAAGCAGAAGTAATTAAAATGCAATAAGTTATACCGCCAGCATCCCAATGTTAAATCCAATTTTCTCCTGAATGACAACAGGCCAAACTTTTGCGGCCTCTTTCATGCAAAGAAAGTTATCAAATTTCAACGATTTTATAGTTCCCAAAAGAATCTAGCACACATTCTTTGCATTTCTGTCAAATTATATCTTTGCGACAAGGAACAACAGAATAATACAACTTTGACAGGCTGGATTTGTTTTGAAGTTTTCAATCTTTCACGCCTTTCGTTTGCAGAGTGTTGCGAATATGTATCGCTGAACACTGTGGACAAATGAAGCACTCATGGCATCACAGATTTTGTACACACTGCTGCAAAAGAAATCGTTTCTTCCAAGGTGTTGTAGACTATAGTTATTTTAAGGATTACTTGCCAAATGTTTTCGTCATAGTAATCATTAAAGTTTTCCTGTAGCAGATTCAGTAGCAGATTGTATACGCTTTTTATACACGCTTTTTTTTAAAGACAATCTTTTTATGTCCAATGTTCAAGAAACGTTGCGGTAAACACATCATGAAAGAACAGCTTAAGGGAACACGCTCACCATCACTCCATCAGACTGACGTTTAAAATTTCTTTGGCTTTGCATCCAAGAACGGAATGGTTCTTTGGTTTCACTACGTCTCTAGTTTTGAGCAATCACTATTGAAGATACTTGTCAGTTCCTCAAAGTTCTCTTCGTTGCGCCAAAAATCTTTGAATGCTACATACCTGAGTTGAAGTTTAACTCCTGGTTTGTGACTTTCTCACACGGGAAGAACTACTTTACAGAAAATCGCGAGTCCAATCGAGGGCATTACGCGTTTATACGAGATAAGAAGTGGGAAACGTTTCTTCATTATAAAATTTACGAATGAAAAGATGCGAGATTTACGTAAAACTTATTTCATCAAGAGATTTAGTATATAGATAGAAATAAAAACAATTATTTACTGAGAACACTTTAGCTTGAATCTGTAAGAAAAACATGTATTAAAGAAAAACGAGTCTTGACCAAGGTCAATTGTGAGATTCTCATTAAGAAAGTGTCTGCTTAAAGATTGAAAGTCCACTAAAAATGAACTCAACAGAAAATCTTTTCTGGTCTTTCACGTAAATATTTTACTAAACTGATATATCTGTTATTCATGTTTATTAAATACGCAAGCCACACTGACAAGGTATTTTGTATCATATATGTACTGCTAAACAAAATAATCGTCATGTTTTTCTACTTGTATATGTTGCGAGAATATATTGAGACCAAAACTTCTAGTAAGTTCGTTCTTTTTTCAAAAACATAAAGCTCAATGAGGACATATCTTCATTAATGACGATATTTTATATAAATGGTCACTTTGGTTGTGCCAGTCCGAGGGATTTCAGTGGCTCTATACAACACTGAATTCAACCACCTTTCGCCAAAGGTGAACGTTTTTGCAAATCAAAGGGAAAGAAAGTTTTCTCACTATTTTAATCAAAATGAAAGAATTATTAAACAAAAGACAAGCTTTACGATAGCTAAGATAGAGATAGGTATTTTTACGGCTACAATTGTACAATGAAGTCTTCAATGTTTCTGTACACTCAATCTATATATCTGTACACCGCGAATGCATCAACAGTTCATACTTCATACTTGTTTCTCTATCTCCAACAAAATTTTCTGAATACAACCTTATTCACTCAAGCTGTTTGTTCAACGGAACGATTTCATTTTCTCATGTGCCGACTGATCACGGTTTCATCACTGTGCAGTATTATGTAACAGAACAGCTATAAGGGCTGTTCTAAAAACGCATGCTAAAAATTTGGCAACATTTATAGAGGAGACACGCGTTGACTGAGCATGTTCATTTCCACATGAGTGAAGCTTGTCACCTGCCGATGAATATCCTCCGTGGAAGTTTAACTGTCCTTTACAAACGCAGGTTTGCTGCATTCTGGTAAAGGTGCGTTCTTTTCCAGCCGTTTCCCTTTCACCCTTTTCCATTTCATTCGCCTATTTTGGAACCAAACTTTGACTTGGCGCTCAGTCAAGTCCAAACTCACAGCTATCTCATAACGCCTTAGTCTTGTGAGGTAGTTATTTCTGTTGAACTCATTTTCAAGTTCCTGTAATTGATGCTTGCTGAAGGCCGTTCTTCCTTTCCTCTTCTTTCCTGTCGCTTTGTCTGCTTTTCTTTCTGTTCAAGAGTGGAAGAAAATGCCATATTAATCGTGAGACACAAGCTGCAAGTCAAGACAACTGGAATAAGTGATCCTCAAACAGAGAGGCCATTTTGTTTTGTGGTACAGTGGTTCCACTGTTTAAAATGAATGCAACCCTTGTTCTAAATTTGTGTTCGTCTTTCCTTACAATGCAAACATTGTATTACCTCCAAAAGATAAAATAAAGATTTTTTTTTCCAATTTCAAGTACTACAAACTTGACCGCATCGCAGTCAAATGTGATTCTTACTTACTGCTTTGTTTATTTGTTTGTTCAAAAAAAGTCAAAACGTTCTACCAGAGGGGTACTTCTCATTCATTTTGGTAGGGTGTGCGGTGCGTTTCGTGAGACCATTTTCAGACCAAATTATGCAAACTTCCCTACTCAATTTTAGACCTCACGCTAAAATGTTTACCCATTTTCAGGCCAGCCCTCTAAAACTGAATTTGCCATCCGGCACATCCCAACAGTTACATCAAAAAACGATACCCAATTTCAGACTAAAATGTTAATTTCAGGTCAACTCTGTACTTCAACAGATTTCGATATTTTTTAAAAAGTAAACACTGACAGTCCCATATATTATGTCAGATTTCTAAGAAAGAAAATCAACACTCAACAAATATTTGATGTTCAAACATCACAAGATCGCAACCAACTCTATCTCTTGTTCGGGGGTTGAGCTGAGTAACTCCACAAAACTGACACTTATATTTACTCTACTACTGGATTAGTCTTCTAGTAACAACAGTCTGGGTGTTTTTAAAAGGAAGCTCAAAAGCCTGACTTTTCCTCATTGGGTTCCCCAAGGCAAACATGTAAGCCATTGTATCATTTATTAATTTTTATTGTGTAATTTACTGATGATTTTATGTTTTCAAATAAGTTCTATATGCCTTTTTAATCTTGTCTGAACATGAAGCAGTGCACAGCACAACGAGCTGCCCATCCAAAGCAATTACTTGGACGTGACAATCCTCATGCAACCACACCCTAAATCTTGGGCTATGTAAACGGGTTGGACATGGTTGCATAAAAGCTGACCATTTCAAGCCAGACTCGACTGTCTTTAGCGTGTTTTTAGCGTTGAGCTTTGTGACCTCCTCCAGAACTCTACTACTGTATTAGAAACGAGAAATTGTTTCGACTAACTGTTCAGGTGAATAACTATTCTGATTTCTAAGATTCTTGGGTTCATTCACAAGAATTCTTAGTGAATAGATGTTGCAATCGAAGCTGAACAACTGATTTATGTTGCTGGTATACCCAGCTGAAACACTTGCCTAGATATGCTGATAAAACTTTCACCCAGTGCTTCCAATGAGAACAAGGAGACAAAAGATATAACAGAATATATACAGTCTTAAAAACTTACATCTTTTAGGCAGTTTGTCAAAGCGATAGAAGTCTTAGAGGTTGATTCTTAGACTATGCATTGTATTAAAACTATTGACTATAGTTTTTTTTCTTAGTACCAGCTGCAAGCTTCAAATTATACTTGTTACACTAATTGTCCATGATTTAGTATATATGTATGGTTGGTTTGTAGCGTGCATAACCTGCGTGATCCAAATAGAAAATCAAAACTGTTTCCCTAGAATTTATGCTCTTATGTTTATATTTAGTCTTCAGGTGAAAAAGAAATTCAAATAACAAACGTGTTAAAACAAGGTTATTAAAATCACTGCGACAATTTTGGACTAAATTTCCTTAAAACCAGTTGGATGCAAGCGTAAGGATCAAAACAGTCAGTATGCACGACTTGAACATTAAATTGAAGCTTATAATTATATCATGTTTAAAGCACTCACAGCTACTCACTTTTGATTACAGTAAGATTTGATTCTACCATTGCAGAACAGATTAGATGAAAAACTCAGATACCGGCCACTGACGAAAATGTTTCCGTTATAATTATGAAATTAAAATGACTCATTTATTACCAATCTATTGTAGAACCAGTGTGCACAGAGCTGTCTTGGTGAAGATACTCGTAGATACTCGTAGTTGTGGTCATTTAGGTTAAACCACAAGTATGATTCCTTTAGTAACGTCTTTCTTCAAAGATTAACAAGTCACTTATGTAAGTGTTTACTGAATGGCTAGTATACACAACTTTAAACCTTTCTGCTACATGCATGCGTGTATGATTGTGTGCCCTGCTAAGACTGGTGATTAAGTTCAAATAAACTGTGGGACTTTTTCCTTAATCTGACACGAGTTGTGGTTGTTCAACTAACCCAAATGCTGCAACTGGGGCTGGAGCTTACCACAAAATTCCATATGAGCCACTTAAGTGCCAAAACGTTTTACTCGAGCAAATGGCTTAAACAGAAAAGTTGTCTTTTAGGACAGCCTTCTGAAAACCAAAGCAGACAACTGCAAATAGAGAGCTCGGAGAGACCCAGGTAAGTTCCTTAAAAGAATGTCTATTTGGTGACGCGAATTTTAGCGTAACAATCTGTTGCAAGAATTAGAACTACAAAGTATTCATAAGGAAATAAAGATATGCAGTCAGCGTAATCGAAGAGAAGCATGTGTAAGGCCAGCTGTATGCTTTGCGATGCAAAATCATGTTTTCAGCATCAAATCAAGTCCTATTGTTGTTATGCGAAAATCATCAACAATCTGAAGTTGCTTAACTGCCAAATAACGTGCAGAAATTAAGCAAGTATCTTTGAGTTTAAAGAAGAAGAAACAATTTCAGGAGCAGCAAACTCAGAGAATATGTTTTACATGCTAACCTGAGATCAAAACTGGACGAACCGAAAAACGGAAATATCCTTTACAGAAAAAGATTATGATCTGCGATAGCGGAAAAACATTGCCATTTTCAAGGACATTCTTTGACATTTTGTTCATTTTAAAAGATACCCTTAGCGGTCAGTTCTTTAAACCAGCACAGTTCATATACGATTAAGTGGGCTCAGATCTCAGTGAACGACCTCAAGCGACTGCTTCGCGTTTACAGCAAACAGAGTTTCCCACTCGGCACTTAATTTGTCGATTTGTGATTAGTACTTGTAGGATAATCTGCTTTTAACATAACAGTTGCCACAACTGCTGTTGGATTCTTTGCTTTAAACACAATAATAATAATCAAGATAATATCGTGGCAAGCATTTCAAAAAGGCAATAAAGTGTTTAAGAAGCTGACATTATCACGCAAGTCCATCTTGCTTGGTAGTGGAACGTCTTTCTTCGCGTCAAAGCTTGTATAACGGTTTTCCAATGAACATATTTATCGAGCAATACTCACAGTTAATGGGTGCATAATAAACACATCATATAGAATCAAAACTTTAGGCTTGCTATGTAAACGAACAGAGACGCACTTCCTGAACAGATCCTGCCATAAAATGGCTGGTTAACACACATCGCAAACGGTGTAAGATTTTAAAACTGTTCATTGCATTGTACGATTCTACACTGTAAATACAAAGAAATTAAAAATCTAATCCCCTGCTGAATATCACTCAAGCAAAGCCATGTCCCTTAAAAGGTGTAATATTCAACAAATAGTTATACAAGACATCTCGTTGTGAAGTGCGAGTGAACTGTCTAATTACCTTGTTCACAGTCTGGCAAGTGCGGAGCGGATCCTTGATAGTCTAGTCTGCCGGGATCTCTGAGCTCGTACATTTGGGCCGGGGGTAGATGATGAAGAGGGGGGATTTCAGCTTCTCTCGGATGAATCTCCATTGCCCTTGGATCGTTGTAGTGGGCCAGAGGGGGGACATGGCTATAGGAGGGAGAGCTGTTGGGAGGGTAGGAGTTAAAGTTATAGCGTGGAGGTGTATATGCGTATGGTTGGTGAGACAACGGCGGCGGACCGCGGGACTCGTGAGAAGGAATTGAGTAACTTGGCCGACCATAGCTATATCCACTTGGATACATGTTGGCCGGTTCTTGCACGAGAACTTTGAGCTGTTACTGTCAAATGCTTAGCTGGTTCCTCGAGTCGGCATACAGGCCAAGTTTTAATCGATTTATTGCTGCGCGCCGCTGTCGGCTCGGTTGTAACTGATATCGGGCCGCGATTTATTGATCGTAATTGATACAAACTGCTGACTGTCGGCAGGTTTTTGTACTGTACGAAAAAGCCAAGATTTCCAAACAAATTAAGGTTTTGAACAACATGTATTGGACACAGCTTCATCGCAAAAAAATTTTAGTGGTAAGCCCCGATCAAAAGAAACAGGAATTCCTGGCCAAGCTACGCATATTGGACAAAGGAGTCTCGGGTCGGGACAAAAATAAACATACCAGATAATTGAAGACGCTGAGTTTTCTCTTCTGCACTTTTATGTGCCGCGCGACTTCAGCTGTTTAACACATTAAGTTTCTTTTCATTTCTCCATTGTGTCACTACTACCCTCTAGCCGAGATACTGCAACCAGCAGCGATAATGCGTTTTTTATACTTTACAGTTAAGGTCGCTTATCGTAATTTTCCCGCGGTCATCAAGTTGCTTCAACAAGGCGCAAAAGCAAAATCTTGACGGCGGCCAATTTCCTGTGATTTCGGACTTATCTTCACTAAGCGAGACTGCGAGTTATCAGTTTTAACTTTTCTGGAGTCCTCGCCGTGCGTTTTGCGAAAAAGCGGGACATATGCCGTTGTTTACACTAGCGTATGAGCTCCTTTTGTCTGCCTGCTGACTCGGCTTGTTTTAGTTGAGTTGAGTGAGCGCCACATGCACCCGCACCCAGGGGAGTGGAGTGAAGATGTTTATGTAGTCCGATACAGAAAAACTATAGAGGAGCACCATACATACATAAATAAACTTCATTTCTCTTTCTTCGGATTTAAAAGTAGCTCACACCGATAGATGCTAAACTGAAAGGCAAAAACGATAAACGAAAAAGATAAATGATACGAAAGCCTAAAATCACTTAAATGCATAGATATATAAAATTCTACGACATAACAAACTCCTTCACGTTAAGACAAGACACCAGCGCAGACAAGCTCAAGTGTTCCTGACAAGCATGTGTCAGTTAGATGATTCACATCCATCATTCGAGGTGATACCTCTTAATTGCCTTCGGACCACAAAATTCCGGATATACCCCTCCTATTAAAACCTGTAAATTTTCAGTTTAGAAGATTTATTTCAAAGGTTCGATTAAAATCAACTTAAAGGAGGTTATTTTCTCGTAAAAATTAATTTGTTGGTATTCTTAAGAAGGGCAGATGGCTGTCTGGTAAATGTTTTCATCTCCGATCCTCGGCATTTGTGCCTCCTTGACATTAGCTTTATTTGTTTATTTATTTATTTATGTATTTTAGGTCAGCTTGGTGGTGGAGTAGCACGGATGCAACACTTATATGACAAAAGATTACCAAAGGCTGTTTGTGAGACCTAGTAGAACAAACATAAGAAAGCCACGATTTAGTAACTTCTCACATGGACTTAAACAGTGTTTTAGAGAGGCTAGTAGCAACTGAAGCACTTGTCCTTCATTATAAAGACACACTCTTCTTGAGTCTCTAGGTTTTAAAATTTGGTTTGATAACGACTGATACAGTCTTTTAGTTTTACAAGCACACTTAAAGTGTTTTTCACGAACTGAAAATAAATTTGTAGAAGACAAAATCATTGTATTTGTAGTCGTATTTGTATACTAAACTGTACTGTACTGATCTTGAACTAAAGGCCCGTTTATTGACCAGACCCAACATCTCCTGTTCAATATTGTTGGTGCAACAATGTTGGACGATGTTGAACGCGAAGTTGAATCAATCAAGTTTCATCCAAGACGTCATCATCCAATAAAATGTGCAAACGGATCCAACATGTTGTGTCCAACAATATTCGAAAAAAACTTGGTAAGCTTGTCATTTGGTTTTCTTTTGTCTTTCGTTTTGTTATTTGAACTTCTTATACTTATACTTACGCTTATGCTTATGCTTGTGCTTGTGCTTGTGCTCGTACTCGTATTTGTGCTTGTACTTGTACTTGTGCTCGTGCTTTTGTTTGTGTTTGTGTTTGTGTTTGTGTTTGTGTTTGTGTTTGTGTTTGTGTTTGTGTTTGTGTTTGTGTTTGTGT